>VWZY01005198.1:496262-541533 GCA_013399075.1 Chloroceryle aenea | reverse complement strand
ACACACACACACACACACACACATATATATATATATGTAGTCTTTGCTGGTTCTATTTAATAGTTCCTTTAGCACACCATAATTTTAATAATATTCTTTGGACACTTCTGCTTTAGAAGAAACTCAGCTTCTTGTTCCATTTTCATTTGGAAATGGTTCTTCCAGAAAAGCATAAGTGCCAGTGAAAATAGGGTTTGAAACTGCATGTGCCAATTGGAGATGAGCATCAAATGGAGCCTAGAGGTGCAACATTTCAGCAACTGGATGAAGCAATCAGCCAGCTGCTGGCAGAATAATTCCTAGTCTAATGGTATTCCAAATGTACCCTTTTCATTTGCTGGAGAACATCTGAATGTCAATCTCAGATTTTGCACCAGCATTTCTCCAAATTTTTGAAGGGAATAAATGGGTTTTGAGGCTTTTTTTTAAGCTTTTCATTCCTGTTTATAAGGCAGTGGTCACTGAATGAACTTACTGTAGTTAGATGTAAAAAATCAAGTTTTTGGTTTTGTTTTTCATAACTGATTTCAAAATTAAACAATTCTGTTGTTGGAAAACGTGATTTCTCCTCTTTTCTGATTTAACAAACATTTAGCAAACATTTAGCATGCTGCAACTGCATTAAAGAAAGCCCCAAACGCTTGAAAATGTTTGCTGATAGAGATATACATGACAGAAATTTGAACACCCTAACAGTGAGGAATTCTGATTTCTTACATAACCTTCTTCACTCTCAGTTTTTAACTAGTGCTTGCACTTTCTTTGCATCTGCTTTTCATTGCTAATAGTAGCTTACTGCAGAGGTCCCTTCCAACCCCTAACATTCTGTGATTCTCTGACAGTATTTCAGAATATTTCAGAGAAGTGGCAACTTTGTTTTATAGGAAACATTTCCACTAAAAAGTGGTCTCAGGTATGGAAAATGCACTCAGAAAATTTTCCAACCATTCATTTTATTTAAGTTATTTGTGAAATGTGTCACTGGAACATTATGTTCATGCAAGATGTCAATGCATTTGAGATTTTGAAAATTCCTAATAGAAGCTAAATACTGTCTACACGATGCTCTGTAACATTTGAGATATCAGAGTAAGCCTATAAATAAATGAAAATTCATGTTTAGAATGACTTGATATTTTAAAAATGTCTTACTTGTCACCATCAACTTTCCTTAAAGACTTTCCAAGTACTACAGATTGCAAAGAGCAACCAGGAAGTAATTTGATATATTTTCATTACCATCAAAAATGGCTCTAATTTCATTTGGGAAAAAAACTCGTGTCAATTTTATACCAGTTTAAGGATGATTAAACATTATGCCTATAGACTGTTTGCATTAAAATTGTTTCCAGATTCACAGCTGTATGTTCCATTGAAAAATTGATGAAGATGACTCCTGGGTTTCTTGGAGTCTACTGTGAAACATGGAATTTTTCCTAAAACCTCATAACACCTTAAAACTAACATTCCAAATATTTCTCAGCATAACCCTGCAACCCAGTGAGGAACATATATTATATTGCACAGACCCTTCCTCAGAGCAGACACAGGGGCTGTACGACCAATGCAGCAAGAAATTTTGCAGTCATCACCTCCCTGTGCATAATCCTCTCATTCCATACCGGTTGTCCTAGAGTATCCCAGACTTCTCTGTGTGCCAGGAGACATATGATTTAGTGGTCATGATAATGCTTAGCAGAAGGTTGGACTTGATGATCTTTAAGGTCATTCCCACCTTAATGATTCTCTGATTCTGTGATATTTCCTACATGAGACTTGTATGCAGCAAGATCATGCAGGATGACATAAGCATCTCAAACAGACCTGGATGCTTCTGTTCAGAAACTTTGTCACATCATTCGGGTTGAGCAAAATGGCAGAACCTGCTTTCCAATAGAAGGGAGGAATAACTTCTGAAAATAAACACCTTTCCATTACTTTTTTTTTTTTTAGATTTGGGAGAGAAGTATAGCCATTCATTTCTGAACAGGAAGACAAGAAGAAAAAAAAAAAAGTGAAGATGCTTGCACCCCATCAGGGACCAAATCTTAGCGGTGAATTTGAAACTTTGAGAGCATGTCTGATCCAACAAGATGGTAAAGCACGAGCGATCACATTATCCACTGCTGGACAAAACATCCAGAGCTGCTGCTTGTGTTGCCACCTCAAGTGGAGAGATACTGAAGTGCCTATATTTTTATTGAATTAGTGCACAATTATCTGCAGAAAAGGAGCTCTAACCTTTAGGAGGAAGCGGTGTGACAAAAGCACTCAAATGTTACAGACCAGAAGCACTTTTCAATGCAAAGGGCAAAGCGAGCAGGTGTTTGTTTAATCCCAGTAATCACAGTCCTATTCTTGCTACCACAGTCCTATTCTTTTCCTTCCCGTGCTTACCTGGTACATCAGTCACTCTGATGTAGCACAAACATGATCCCCATCTTTGTGGTTTTTGTCACAAGGGAACAGCGTGATTCATGCCAGGTGACTGTCTTCATGGCAATGACCTTTGTGAATGTCTTGGATTGTAGAGCAATGTTTACAGCATAAGGCAAATGCTGCGCGGAGACTGAGGCTGGCTCTGGAACAAATGATGGAAACATTTTGTTAATTTTGAGGAAGTTTTTATACTGAACTCTCCCATTTTCAAGTAGGTTGACTGCAGGAATTCTAATAGAAAGTAGCACTTTAAAGAGCTTCCTGGCTTACAAAAGAGACTTGAGAGAGCGTGGGTTTTCTTCTCTTTCCATTAAATTTTTGCTTGTTTGTTGAAGTGTGTTTCCTCCTATTTCTATTCTTTTCTCCCTAAAAAAGTTTGCAGGTCATATGCAAACAATATTGGAAAAGACAGAGGAGAGAAACCCAGCTACAAGAAGTCTCTGCAATACTTCATCCATGTGCTTTAAACACAAGTTCCATCATTCTCCAGACCTTTTTTTCTTTCTCTAGTAATATTCTTTTTTTAAAATTTTAATTTTCATGTGTTTATTTCTTTTCTCTCTTTTTCTCTTTTTCCCTCTTTCTCTATTTTCCTTTTCCTTTTTTCCTTTCTCTTTCTCCTTCTCTCTCTATATCTCTCTCTTTCTTCTTTTTTCTTTCTCTTTTTCTTTATCCCAATAACAATAAAGAGTACCCCAGTTCTTTCATGCTTTCATTCTTTTTTTTTCCCCTAACAGAATGCATCCCTTTAAAATAAGAACAGCAAAAGTACCTCTTACTGCAGCATCAGTGCACAAATGGGACCGTGGAATTAAGTTATTCTTTGCTGCTCAAACTCTTACAGAAATGTCTCTTTGCATTTTTGATTATGAAAATTTCAGCATGCCTACATGAAAAGGTATATTTGAGCCACGAAAACTGATCACTTTTTTGCTATTAATATGTAGCATTAAGGTAAACTGCTGAGCATCTCTTTAATAACATTGCACAATCTGGATATTTGCTTATACTGAATTTTTCAGTAAAAGCATTGATAATCCCATGAGGAAGCCCCAGAAGTCATTTGTCATTTTATAGCAGTCATCTCTTTGCACTTATCACTAATTACGTGGCACCCCACGCATACAGCACTAGCTTGGAAAAGTGAAAAGTTGAATGGATAAATGTGCTTTGTTGGGAAACTGTGAAAGATGTAGAAAGAAATGAACGGAATGTCTTAATTCATTTCTACTGCATAGAAAAAAATGCTCAAGAAAATGAAGTGCTTCATGTTAATCACGGCAAGAAAAAGAATTTCCTACTTGATTTTTGGATGACCATCTTGGCTTGTTTTGTTTCCCTTGTCCATCTAAAGAGAATACAAAGTTAGAAAATTTCAAGAGCCCTTTTTCCTGCTCCAAACACAGAAATAAAAAACGTTCATTGTTCAGAGAAGGACAGCTTGGCTAACTCCACAGCTCTACAAAAAGTGGGAAAAGGACAGGATAGCCATTATACACCACCTTCTCATCATCTTCCAAGAAAAAATAGATGGAAAACCACCAACTGGCAGCTGGACACTTGGATACAAGGAGTAAGGAGAGTGGCTAGCCAGTTACTCATGGTTTAATCTACATTCAGTTACAACTTTGAGATGCAGTAATGGGAGATGCTGTAAGAGGGTTTCCACAAACATGATGCAGTGTAATTGAACAAGCGGGAGAATGCAGTTTTCATCACATGGAAACTGCTGACATTTCAATATCTGGGTTTGTGGGTAGGAGTGAAAGCTCAGCTTTCTTTCTCCACTGTGAAACATTGCAAACTATTGCTATTAGACTCCGTATGATTAGAAGCAGGAGTAATAGAATCATAAGATAAAGTTCTGAATAATCATTACAAATGCAACAAATGAAGTTGGGTTTTGCTTGCTTGCTTTTTAAATAGGTATTTTTCAGAATAAACCTATTAAATCAAAAATATTTGGTTAGTTTTGTCCTTCAGGAGTGATTCTGTGTTGATGGAGTATGTGATCCCACATGTAGAGTACTGACTAGTGCAAGAACGTTCCTTGGCAAAGGTGATCACAGGATCATAGAATGTTTGGGGTTGGAAGGGACCTCCAAAGATCCAACCCCCCTGCCCAGATCAGGACCAAAACTAGGGCGGATGACTCAAAGCACGTGCTTTGTGAGGGAAACCAACCAGCAGCACAAGGAAAGTAAAAATTAGAGGGGGAAATATTGTTTAAGTCCACATAAAGGTCATCGTCCTTAAAAGCAACACTTCATTATCCATGAAATTAGTACACAAGACTAATTTTTCTTGGCTAGTAACTACTGAACTCTAAAACGTACTTGTTTGTATAGTCAATATTCTAAGATTTAGCAAATAATTGTGCTAGTCTGGAGAACATAACTGCCAACAATACTTAGAAACTTGCTGGAAAAATACTAGAAATTTACTATGTGGGTATATTAATGTATATTTTTTTAAATTATTTTTTAATTACAAGTGAGTTTCCTAAACACTATGCTAATGTACATAGTAGGTGGTAATGAAAAAGTGTAATGCAAAATCACAGAAATGTTGACATTTCCAGAGTTTGAAATTTCTTCCAGAAGGAATTTAATCACAGAATCTGTCTACAGACCATGATACTCACCTGAGAAATAAATAATTTTAACGATATTTGTTCCTACTTGGCTTGATAGTTTAGCACAGAAAGAGAGGAGAAAGCAGAGATATTCATGTATTAGCAAAGAATCAACAAAATACATGTAGGTACACATGTGTGTATACAAACACAATAATGTTTGCATCCAATATAGACACAGCAGATATAGTCACAGTGGGGAATGATTTCAGGGCTATGAAAGTTTAAGTCAGAGTTTAATACTTTCACACAAAATCCTTCTGTAAAAATTGTGACTGATGAGTTGGGCTCCTTAAGGAACAGCAATAAGAAAGTTTAAGCAATGTCATTTAAACAGTGTTCTTTCTTTGTCCCCTTTTCAACAAGATCTAACCTCTGACCTTTCCCCTACTCCATGAGCTCCAAATCAAACACCTTTTTTGACCAAAGATGAAATTGTAGCCCTTCTGAAGAGAAGGTGAATGTCATTCCCTTTCCGTAGAGGCAGCATTTTATCCCAATCAGCTTAAGTCTCAGTTTATTGAAAACTTTGGGGACCAAATCAAAACTAATCAGAAAGAGATCATTGACCTCAAGGGTTTTGAGTTACTTTCCCATATTAGGCAGTCAACAGAGCATACGAGAGAAGCACTGAATAAAATCATGCTTTCAATGTCTGTTTACATCTGTACCTACAGAAGGTGCAATATTTGACGTTTACCAAATGAAGACCTCATTTCTAAATCCATTTAAACTATCTGTTGCCTCATACATCCGTTAGCTTATTACTGATCCTTTTAAAGTCAAGTGTTTTCATGTCTTCTTCAAAGATTTTTAACTCTTGGCCTCATACAGGTCAGCATAGTTCTCTAGCCTCTGAAAACAGTCAAGATTTCTTAATTTTCCCTTTTAAAAATTTATAGTTCCTGTTCCTTTTTGAGATTCAGAATGAATCAATTTTTCTTATATACTAGCCAGATTCAGGTCACCACCCTCCTCAACAGGAAAATGATTTTAGATATGTCTCTGAATTTTATTATCCCCCTCCCAGTATAGGATAGAGTCTTACCTCCCTTTCTGCCTGTCTGTAAAAATGAAAGAAAACACAGAAAAAAATCTTATGGAGATTTTTGCTAAATTTGTTGGCTGTAATAATGACTAATAAAAATGATGAATAGGTATTAGCATCATTTTCCTGTTTTATTTTGTTTGGGTTTTTCCTTGTTTTATTCTGTTTTGTTTTTTTTTTTACACTATTTCAGTTTTATTCAGCAGTTACAATGCTCAGTATTTTAGGTCCTTAATATGCAATAATGGAGCATATACGTATTTTGTATGAATTTCCAGTGGCAAGAAATATTCCACTTCTGATGTGCGATAAAAATCCCACTGATAGCTTTAATAACAAACAAAGGTACTCAATATCTCTGATAAATGATGAAATAAGAGCATAAGATACTCCCAAGAGGATATAAGGCAGCAAGACACAGCAGTCCTCTCTCGGGAGTCCATTCACAGTATTTTACCATTTCTTTCCTGAGTCATAAGTCCCTCCTGTCTATGATTATTACAGAAGTTTGCACTTAGTGAAGAAAGTTCCTCTTTGTTTGCTCACTGATACTTTTGCTGACACATTACTTCCAAGAAGAATTTGTCCTTTGTCCTTAAATTCATTGGCTACAAGACAAATTCTTCCACATCTGTCCTTTGATTCTCTTGCATTTTACCTCCTCGTAATTCAAGATCACAGATAGGCATTTGCTTTTCTGTCTAGGACCAGCTCTGCAGTGCAAATAAAACATTATCAAATCCCTTTCTTCTTGTTACATACAGTGATTACATTAAATCCACTAAAACATTCAGATGGGGTATGTTAACAGAGGAGATGTAGTGTAAATATATGCACAGAGCAACCACGGATTTGCCTCTTCTCTCGAGCAGTTATACAAGCAGGATTTGGGAACTGAGCTGTCCTTGTCCTTTTGTTTTCTTTCTTTTAATTGGAAGCATCAAAACCAAATCACAGTAAAGACACACAACAAACAGAGTCTACAAAGAGAGTCACACTTCCTCTGTTCATTGTGAATCTTCACCATCCTCCATCAGCCAGCACAGTAACCCCTGGCATGTTGTGTCTTATTTAGAGTAAGAAGTCTCTGGGGTAAAAGTGCCAAGAGTAGAAGATGCCTGTTCAGTGTCTGGAATTTCAAATACAGATGTGTCGGCATCTAGCCCCAAGGTCTCATCCACCACTGCTACAACCCCCTTCATAAATCTCTAAGGGTTTTACTCCCAAAGCATATGGGTAACATACTCCTGTGACAGCTCAGCTATAACATTTATGTTTCGAAACTGTGGCAACACTTCTACAGGGATGTGGGCTGAAACCACCAATTTATGTCAAGGAGGCCACAGATTTTTCAGAAGAGAGACTCCACTGCTATTACTCACTTGAACTGGTATTGAACTACGTTACCCAGAGGTTAAAAGGCTGCTTCTGATCCCCAGAGCCCCATGAGACCCCCTATGTTAACATTTATTTGTGTAACATCTAGTTCTCTGTGTTTTTACAGTAATTTAAAGGATGGCACTGAAACTTCTGCCATTTGTAGCTCTACATCTAAGCAATGTCTGCTTTATTTCCTGGTAGTATAATGTGCATTAGAAATATAGAGCTGTACTCACCACAGGCAGCTCTGGAATTAGATACAAATATACCAGGTGGGACTGTGAGTAGCATGAAGCGGGCAGTTTACAGGGTAGTACATATATTCTCTATCACTTTCATAGACACTTTCCTGATATTAATGTCAAACAATACAACCATATTTTCTAAGCCTGGCTCTATTTCTGACTTCCAGTCAGCATCATCTTATTAGCATTCTTGAAGTCTTTTTTTTCTTTTCCCCTTTTTTTTTTTTTTTTTCCTGAGATAAATTGCCAAGGCAGGGAAGTTCTCTTCTCATACTTTCCAGGTGTTTTTAATCTCATTCTACAAGTAACATGCCTCCCCCGCTCCCCCAGTGACGTGTGTGTGGTTCTCTGCAGGTGTATCTTTCTCTAGCCCTTTTGCCATTTTTTATTCTTTTGGGAAATCACATTTGCTTTCTGTCCCTATCTTGCACAGATTAGCTTTTTTTCTAACCCATTTTCCTTAACTTTACATATCTGCTTCATTGTTTCTTTTTCTTCACATGTATCTCAATTTTTCTGCCTTTTTCCCCAACCAATTTTATGAGTTTCATTCTCTTGCTTTTTCTCACTCCCCTCCTATAGGCTTCTGTAGTTGTGACTTCCTGAAGGCAGAAAGGAGGTGTGCAAAATATACACAACACTTCTCTGCCTATTCCCATTTTTTCTCAGCAATTACACAACCTTCTTGGAGATGAATCCTGAATATTGTGAAGATGTACTCACCCCGCCTCTGGATTTCCCAGAGGGGCTAGAGCCAACCCACAGGCTTTGTCAGCTTGGATACAGACACTGCAACCCACTTCACCTGAATACTGGATTGTGATCCAAACTGTATCACAGAAGGAAAGAAACAGTTTGTGGATGATACTCTTAGTCATATGATTTAGTTTTAGGCAATTTTGCAAGGAGAAAAAAAAAAAAAAATTGGACTTGATGCTTATGGGTTCCTTCCAACTTAAGATATTCCATCATTCTGATTCTGTGACTGCTTCTTGTGGGTCCTCAAGGTTTCACCTCCCAGTTTCTCCACACACCAGTGTTGTTGTGTCCAAATGCTTTATTCTTTTCATAGAGTTATTATTTTTTTTTTTCAATGGAGTAGTATGCAAAGAGTAAGCTTCCTGGTCACAGACTTGCAATCTAATTTTAAGGAGCAGGCTGTGCTATTTCATTTCTCTTTAGTGTAAGTCACTGCTTCAGTTTCAAGATTGAAATCTTCTGCATTCAAAGATCATACAATTTTGAAAAGATCTCAACATCTGAAATCTGAGCAACATTCTCAGGTGAGCTTTGTCCTTATTGAGATAGTAAAAAAACCCAACACCTGAACAAGTTCAAATCAAACTAAACATCCTAATAAGCTCAGGCTACCCATTCAGAGAAAGGTCTTTAAAAAGCAGATCCACTTTTTAGCTACTAAAGCTCTGCACATCTATCTCTCCCATTAGAAGTCAAAGAACTCTGTTCATTTGCCATGTATTCAGCCTCCTAATTGGAATTTTATTAAAGTATAGTTTCCGGTAAGTTGTAGCTTTGAAAACATCAACATTTTCTGTCTCCCTTACTAGTGGGTATTTCAGAGTTTTGCTTTTATTTGAGTAAAAATAGATTTAATCTGTATTTCCACATACCAATATATCCAGTCCTTCAGTGAGAGCAGTGCAAGAGAAAGTCCAAGTCACACCACAGCAGCCCACTACAGAGCACATGTGACAGAGGAGCATGAATGTAAATGTCCATGTAAAGATATCACTTACGTTTCCTTAAGCAGCGATTGTTGAATGTTTATCACGTCTGATTCAACACGGGTATAGAAAAATCTGTGCTCCTCTCAACCTGCAATTAACAAGCTTGAGAGTGAACAAAGATATATTATTTTGTCAAATGTTCACAAACCCAATTTCTTCATAAATTAAGATGGTTAGAGTATCCTGCTTTGTCATTAAGATGGGGCAGTGTATTCTTCCTGGAGCTAATTATTTGTTTGATAAATAATTATCTTTTCTCACAGTTCTGTAATTTAGACAATTTGTTACATAAAAAAGAACAGTCATTCTCAGTTGCATCAAGGTGTACTTAACCCCTTCACCTCCTTCAAATGTAATGGAGACATTATAAAGAGAAAAGAACCTACTGAGAATTGCCCTGTGGTTTGCAGATGATTATAAAGATAAAGATCTTACACCAGACTTGTCTGCCATCCCTGGGAGTGGTGTGGATTCTGGTCAAAGCTCAGTGTAAAAAAAAAAGTCTAGACCAGGATAATAAGAACTGGAGAAAATATAGTAAGATTTAGTCTGGTTTAACTTTATAAAGGAGCTGAGCAAGCTTCTGACCAGCACCAGAATAATTCTTTTAAAATTCTTCTGCTTCCCTATTACTTTGAGCATGTCCCAATACAGCAGGAGTCAAAACATGGCTTTTCAAGTGCAAACATAGATGTCTGGGCTGATGTAGGTGAAAAGCTGCTTTTCTTAGTGCATTACAGTGTGTCAGAACAGCAAAGCCACCTAAAAGCAGTCTGACTGATTTTAGTATGTGAAGCAGCTGAGTCACACCCTAAAACTTTACACATTACAGATACTGTCACAGAATGATAGAATACCAGGTTGGGAAGGATACCAAGCATCATCTGGTCCAATGTTTCTTGGTGAAAGCATGGTCTAGACAAGATGGCCCAGCACTATGTCCAGCTGAATCTTAAAAATGTCCAATGTTGTGGACTCCACCACTTCCCTGGGGAAATTATTCCAATGGCCAATTGTTCCCTTTGTGAAAAATTTCCCACTTGTGTCCAATTAGAATCTCCCCAGGAATAACATAATACCCATTACTCATCTTTTCCATGTGGCTCCTTGTGAAAAGGGAGTCTCCAGCTTCTTTGTAGCCACTGGAAAATGGTGATAAGACTTCTTTTCTCAAGGCTGAACAAACCCAGTTCTCTCAGCCTGTCCTCATATGGCAGCTTCCCGGTCCTTGGATCCTCTTTTTAGCTCCTCTCTGGACCCTCTCCAGCCTGTCCACATCTTTTTAGGATAGCAGGGACCTGAATGAAGTGAAAATCACATAGCTAGGCAAACAAAAGGGGACATTTATATGGGTAAGTAGATACTTCTGGGCTGGTGTTCATCTGACCTGAATTTAGTAGGAGGCAATTCATCTCAGACACCTGTGTGTAAGAGTCTACCACTTAGCTAGATGTAAAGAAGCTGATTCTGATCAGTGACAGCTTAGTAAGTAAAAGTTTGGAATAGGAGATTTGAGTCTTCTTTCTCTGAGGTTAGTGCCCCCCTCATTAGATTACAGGACGTAAAAGATGCTGTTCCAACACATCTTCAAAACCTTGCCAGAGAAATTAAAAAACTGTAGAGGAACTGGAATATTGTGGTAGAGCAAAACATTTCTTACACTTTCATCCTTTAAAAAAAAATGGGTAAAAGAACATTTGTTAATTACTGAGTCATGTGATCTACTCTGAAAAGGCTTGAAAAAAAAAGACAACAAAACAGCACCAAACAACTTCTACACTCCCTTATTTTAATTTGTTTGGGTTTTGTGTGGTTTGGGGTTTCTTTTTGCTTAATTCTATTGCAGTTCCAGTAATTGTGCCAGGGGAAATACAGAACAATAGTCAATAGCAATTTCCAGTAAGGAGTTAAGTTCTACTTCCACTTTTAGTAGCTCATTGATGGCTACACTGATGAAAGAATGAAGAGATAACAACTTTGGGAAGGGCGAGCTCTATGTCACCTTTAGCTGGGCTGAACTGTAAATAGGATTCCTTTGCCTCTGTGCTATTAGCAACATCCTCTGGAGAAAAGCTCATTCTGGATGCTTGCTTTATTTTTCTTACCAATTTCTTGTTTAATCAGCTTAGGCTGATTTGCAGATGTAATTAGTACCCCAAAAAATTTCTGGTACTAATTTTATGGTTTATTTTTCGTATGTTCAGTGTTACCGAAGACACATTTTAGTGAAATGTATTTTTCCCTTCAATGGACAGTTTTGACTAAAAGCCTGTCCACCCCTAAACTGTATCATCCAGAAAGCTTAGCTCCTAACATGTGTTTTGACAGCTGCATATAAAGCAGTGGCCCAGGGATGTGGAAATAATGATCAGAGAATCCTCTTAAATTAATGACAACCTGAAAAAATTGTATACTGGGAAGAGTTTTGAAGTCAGTGGAGTTGCCACTTAAAATCCTCTGTAGATATGCTTTTTAAAAGCTATGCTGATATGTTCCACAGTTACGTTGCCTGTTTGAACTCAAAATGACTATCATGGCTGAAACTATAAAAGGAAACAATGGAAGATCTGAATCTGTATTATTCAAAGGGAAAATAACTCGATATGTCACTCACAAAGGCAGCTGGACTTCTTTTGTCAGCAGCCTCCTCCAGTGGTCTAGTAATTTAATGGCTTTCACAAAAAAAAGCTTTGCCAGCGATGGGAAGTCTAAACATTTTTTTGATGTACTGAGGAGAGGAAAAGAAGAAAAAAAAAAAAGAAAGAAGAAAGGCACTCTCTTGTTTGTCTGTAGTTTATATGTTGTCTGACTTTTCAGGGAGCTCTTAATTCTCAGCTTTTACCTGTTGTTTTGAAGTGGTCATTTGTGACATTTACTTATAAATAAGATAGTCGAGGTCAGAATCTTACAAAGGTGAAGCATCGATATATGATGACATCCTCTGCATTTATTAATTTACCTCGAGGATTCTAAACTACTTTGCAAGCTATATACAAGGCAGAATATTTTTCCTTCCTAGATTGCCTGCAACACAGGCCAGGTGTAGAACCTGAAATCTTTTAAAACTGGATAGTAACACCTACAATGCAATGGAAGAATGAAAATGAAAAATAGCATTTCCTTATCACTTAAGAAACAGAATTTGAACCAGAACCATGGAACACCCACCCCTAAAGGCAATGAAATGAGAGGAAGAATTTTTAGTAATTACTTAACTCTTTAATAGTTTCTTATCAAATTAACTTCTTATTTTAATAATTTCCTAAATCTTTTACATTGATCAGTTTGATTTCATTGGCAGTATTCTGCAGATTGTTTCTTTGACCCGCTAAGGAAGCAGCATTACAGGAGTGTAACTGGATGGGACCACAGATCCCATGCAGTCTGATGGTGGGTGTTAGCTGATGTTCAGTACTGTCAAAGGGTTAGGGCTGGTCACTAGCCAAATGACAGATGCTCTCTGTTCACACATCCCCCTTCCCAAAGGGCAAGAGAAAGGGAATAAGGGGGAGACTTACAGATTGTAAAAAGCCCCTAAAACATCTTTAATGAAAACAGTAATAATAAAATGGAGTATATACAAATACATAAAAAAGACCCCAGTATCGAACCCAGCCCCTCTGATGGCAATCACATCACTGTCACCCCTGATACTGTGGAGCAGGCACTAGGGAAGTCCCAGACTGGACTCAGCAGCAGATGGAAATGGGATCGAGGAGCTTGATTCTGGAACTGAATTCAGGAACACATGGATTGGGATTGAAGGCAGAACAGAGAGAGTCCTCCTCAGGTGCCAGCCATTGAAGAAGAGAGATTGACCCTTATGATCCTTCAGCTTATGATCCCTCAATATGATGCATATGGGCTGTAATCCCTTATTGGTCAGTTTGGGGTCCCCTGTTCCTGGCCACCCCTCCCTGCAGGTGCCACCTTTTCCTTTCTGCACCCCCAGCATGGTGCACAAGCCCCAGCAGTGGCCTTGGTCCCATAGAAGCAAGTATAAACAAGAGCCTTTCTGCACACACCAATCCTTGACAGTAACTCTAAACATCAAGTGTTATCACTGCCAGAAGGAGAAACTGTCTGCAGAAATATATCATTAACTTCAGAAAATGCAGTTAGAAGAGACTGAGCTGAAAAGTAAAATCACTGTAAAATCACTGTTCTAACTCAAACCAGGACAGTGAGTATAAGGATTTAGTTACAACCTTCACAGTTTCTGGTAAGGATAAGTAGTTGTCAATGTTTAGNCAGCAGTGGCCTTGGTCTGCACCCCAACCCTTGGTAGTGACTCTAACCATGGGGTGTTACCACTGCCAGCAGCAGCCCCCTGTGCAAAAAGGCTGCTGACTGCAGACAGTGCAGTGAGTTAGAATAACAGAGCTGAAAAGTAGAATCACTGAACAGAATTAGTTCTGTTCTCACTCAAACCAGGACAGTAGTTTAGTGATTTCTTGAACTGGAAGGTGATTCAGTCTTTGGTAGCATTAGATAAACATATGTCCTTGTTTTGTTTGTTTTTATTAATTAATGTTCTTTCACAACCCATATTAGTTCCAGCAAGTTTTGCCATTAAAAAGTGAATTATGAAAAATAGCTTCAGTTTTTCTAGTTTTTGATGTGTTTACTGGCTATTTCTTTGGGTGTTCCTTGTTCTGAAATTCTAAATGCAGTAGATATTTTTTATCTTTTTCTCAACCTCTCCTCTCCCCCTTCCCAGAAATAGTTTGTTATCTGGATGGCTTCTGAAATGCTTTCTTTTCTCAGAGTCTATAAAAAAGTGAAAATGCAGAAATGTACAGAGAGATTTCAATAAATCAAGGAGCAGCTAAAACAATACATATCTTTCTCAGTGGGCATTGGCTATTATTCCCTTCTGGTCATTAGCACGGGAGAGCTGACACTGCATGAATTCATACAGAAGAATTAATGGCCTACATCTGAAAAGATAATAGCTGAGCTATTAAAGACAAAAAAGAACCTAAAGGAAGAACAGGGAATGCTGAGGAAAGATTAGATGAGAAAATTCTGCACCTAGTGACTGTGCATATAAATCTATATTCATATACAGTGATAAAGAAAATGTGGTCAGTTCCATTTCTTCTGATCTCTTAATTTCAGATTTGTATATAAAAAAATGCATCGGCATCAACCTACCAGGTCTGTCCATGGCACTACCAAAGCAGAAGGTGTCCCTCAGCAGCCTTCAGCAATGTCTTATGACTGTCAGAACAATTCTGCTAGGATTTAGTTAAAAGTGAAATGTAAGGATGTAACTATAAAAACCCAACCAACAAATCAATGCCCCCCCAACGCGTAAACTAAAAAAAGCAAAACCCGGATCAAGCAACCAAACACCCCTATCACCACCCCAAAAAAATCCAACCAAACAGGATCCTGGCACTATTAAACTAAACCTTCCAATGCTCAAGTGAACATGTTTTTTCTTTTCACCAAATGTGAATCAGGTGGACAATAATTTTTATTTTTTAAAGATGGGAACAGAAAACAAGATAGATAAACACACAGACAACCTGTTTAATTAGCTATATCTTAAAGTAAAGTTATACCAGTAGTAGTCTGCTAGGCCAATTAAGCACTTTCTCTTTCCTGAAGTGGTTTTCATGCACTATTTTCAATGTTAAGGTCTTGTTGGTCACAAGAGCAAAACTGAAGCTGAGCTGACCTTCTGATGTTTGATGGTACTAACTGTGCCTTGCTTTGCTGTCTCACCATAACTGAGGCTCTGTACCTGTAGTCTGTTTTAATTGCTTCCCTCTCTAATAGGTGCTTTAGCCAACTTAAGAACTTTGCACAGTATTTATACAGTATTAAATTTATGGTATCTTTACAGTATTATAATTAGAAGTTGCCTCTGCTTTACAACATAACTACTTTTATTGTTTTTTGGTTTGTTTTGGTTTTTTTTAAAAGAAATAATTGTCAAAAGAATTAGTGCAACACATGAAAAACTATGCTTTGACTATGCCCATTAGTCTTTTCTATTTATAAATGTTTTGCTACACCAGCTGTTCACAGAGCATCCCTTTCCTAGTGGACTCCTCAAGTATCTCTGGAGGTAAAGTTATGGCAGTTATGTCACCATCACCACTGGTGCTGTAGAGCAGCATCGGGTGAGGCCCAGCCTGGGCCCAGCAGCAGATGGGAGCTGTGTTCAGGAACTGGATTCTGGTACTGGATTCAGGAACACACACAGATCAGGATCGAAGGCAGAAGGGACAGAATCCCCATGGATGTTGGCCACTGAAGAATTGAGAATAAGCCAGAAGAGGACCTGAGCTCAGCAGGACCCTCTTGATCCCTCAGCTTTACCCTGCCCGTGCCATCCATGGGCTGGGATTTCTGGCTGGTCAGTTTGGGGTCCCCTGTCCTGGCTGCCCCTCCCTGCAGGTGCTGCCTTCTCCTTTCTGCACCCCCCGTGGTGCACAAGCCCCGGCAGCGGCCTTGGTCTGTACCCCCCTGGGTACTGACTCTGCCCATGGGGTGTTCTCCCTGCCAGCAGCAGCCACTGCCTGTGCCAACAGCTGCTGCCTGCAGCTAGGGCAGGGAGGCAGAAGAGCTGAGCTGGGAAGGGAAATCACTGACCAAAACCAGGCCTGTCCTCACTCAAACCAGGACAGTGTCTCATGTAGCCTTCTGGTGCCAAAGACAAATGCTTCCAGACTGCAATTCATGGTGTCCTAAAATGGGTCCCCAGGGTGAGATCAATCAGCTTCCAGAAGAGCTGACTTGTGTCTCTGACTTCAGAGGCAACCTAGGTGTTTTTTTCAGCTGTAGGCCTCCCTCATTGACTTTCAAGCCTGTTGACACCTAGCACTGTGTCGAATCCCCTGGGGTGTACAACAGAAGCACAGGAAGTTGGTGACAAGCCTACAGCACAGATGGGAGACTTTTACTCTTCTGGATAGGCAGAGGGAGCGTAGCTCTGAGCATCTCAAATGATTATTTAATATATTAATAATATGGAAGACAAATACCACCTTAACTGCAACATTAAAAATTAATAAAAACACAGATATTTGATTATACTGTGTTTTATAAAACAGCAAATATGGATGCAGTACTCGGCCAAGATTCAGTATTATACTAATAAATCTACCTGTTTGATATAAGTACAATTTGATTTAAAATTTATTTACATTTTCATTTATTCATATGCAAGTGGATGAAGAAATCGAGTCAATTGTACCTACATCATTAATTATAACCACTTTAGATTTTGAGGAGTGGAGAATTCCTGAACACTGTGCTGTGAGAGTTTGACCTAAGTGTAAACTGCCTGATTTTACACTATGTAAATAGCAGTTTAATCATCTCTGGGTGACCTTTGTCTGATTCGGTAAAAAAGCATTTAGACAGATGAGAGAAGTTATGCACTCACTTAAATTCTTTCCTAAAATGAGATTAGCTCAGGGTTATGCATTTTCTTGGTTCCTGGGCTATTGAAGTGGCTTTTATGTCTTTGGTGTTTATTTTTCCATATGTATTTGTAGTTTGCAAATAATTCACTAGCTAAAAATAATGCTAGCTTTATGGCCATCATAGAAACTGCCTCATGTAAAAAGTGGAAAAAAATTCCTATAAGCCTGGTACAAAGGAAAGAATTAATGAATTCCAGCAGAAGAAAGAAAATACTGAAATGCCCCTACAAGATTGCAGACTCTTTTATAACCTGAACTGGAGGAATGGGGCTGGAGACAAGGGGTTTAAGATTGCAAATCTCTTCAGTATCTGTGTGTTTCCTGGCCACAGAAAGCAAAAATATTTTTAAGGAATCTCTATAACTTGCTTTATTGAACTCACTGAACTTTTCATTAATATTTTCTACATGACATACACTATAACAAGTTATAATAGTAAGTGAAGATTTAGAATTGTATGTCCCCTGTTCTTTGTCTTTACAAATGTTTCCTTTTGTGCTGTGGAGTTTGCTCTGTCTCAGCTTTAGAAAACATGAGCATTGAACTGTCTCTTTATTTACCTTTTGCCTCAAAAGTTACAGCAAGTGACAGTGTCTTGTTATGTGACCTACAGCAAAATATTTGAGGCTAGATTTTCAAGTGCCAGCACCCTATGTTCTACTACAGCTCTTTTACATGCTTTCAAAAGAAATCAAAAGGTTGTGATTCACAAATCATTCATTAATATGTGTAGGATGAAAAGTTGTCTTGCCAGGAAAGACTTTAAGAAAATTACTTGAAAATAAATTTGGGGTTACTGAAAGGCTTGGTCAGGAAAGATTTGCACCAGTTGTAGGTCTTTGTGGAGTTGTACGTGTTCACTGTGGACTCATTAGTGTCAGATGGAGAGATCACTAGACAGGTTACTCTCCTGCAGCCCCGTTTTTTTGCTTGTTTGTGATTTTGAAGATGGCAAGTTGTACAGAAAGAGTTTCCTAACTGTGATACATCATGGCAGATACACTTCACTTAGGGACACAGCCTATCAAAAGTAAAGATGCAAGGAATGTGCTGTCTTCTCCAGGAGTTTCTGCAACTTCCTTTTGAATAAAAATCATTCCCTTACTTCAGGGGTTTGCGGGGAAAAAAACAAACAAACAAACAATAGCAATTTTCAGCGGAAGTAAAGACACTCTTGACTTTCCTTATCCATAACTATGTTGCTGAGTCCTGATGAAAACCATAGCCAGGAGTTCTGCATGCCTACAGAAAAGTTGGGATGCGTTGAAGTGTGGAAATCCCCGTCCACCCCTCTATTACTTACCGTTCTTCCCACCTGCCTGTGCAAAATTCTTGTCATTTGCCTTATATTTGGCTTGTAAACTCTTCCTGCAGGGTCCACAGAGTTCCCAGGGCACCTAGAACTGCAGGGTACTGCTCTGTGACTGTCGATGCTATGGACTATGCTAATTGGAAAAGCACAAAATAATTTAGCAAGCTGTAAAATGTATAGAGTCAAATGGATCTGTCCCAGTGGCATCCTACAAAAATTAATTTATGTATTCCCTTCAGTGTGTTCAGTGCTGCTCTGATAAGAGGTGCTCCATAAGACCTAAGAATTAGTAATTTATTATTTATTACTCACGTTGCCTCAGTTTATTATATGTGGGAAAAAAAAAACCAGATAATGAAAGGCTGATTCTCTAAGCTTAGCATTGCTCAGTTTGTACTTCAGGCAGCTTTTGCAGCTTCCCTGGATTTATTTGTAGGCACAAAGAAATTGTCACCTGGGAACAGATCAATGGACTTAGCTGGAACAAGTCTCTGTCTCTAACAGCTGTCAGTGCAGCTGCTTCAGAAGAGAGTGCAAAATTACTGTAGTGAAGCTGATTGTGTGGTGCGATACGTTAGAGGACAATTTTGTGTAACCTCAGCAGGTCACACTATACCTTAAAAATAGGATTGGATAGCTCTCATGGTTGTGTTCCTGCTGTTGTAATACCATTGTTATTTGTGTTTATGGTGCGATCCTGCTCTATTCTGAAATCTTCAAAGCTACCCAGTGGTATTGACACACCACCTTCCTGTAGCAATGCATTATAATGGTGAGTTATCCACTTTTCCATGAAAGACATTACTCTTTGAGCAATTTTTTTTATAAAAAAGGATATGCCTTTGAATTTAACTGCATGCCTCCTCTCCCCAAATTTTGTATTGTTTACTTTCAGCAATGGGAGAAGGGAGCATCTCAGTGTGTCTTGCTGTAATGTCTTTTATGCACATTCTTCTGCAGGAGCCTCCTGACTCAAAGATCACTAAGTTTCTCCCACATGTCCCTGCTAGCACTCAGAAATTCAACATCAGGGAGTCGCTTTGATCCTGAGGGCAATTTTCCAATTGCCCTGAACTCCTGCACTGCGGAACAGTTGCATGAAGACAAACTCACCAGAGAACAGTTTTGCAATGACAAATCCATTTTATCTGAGCCAGACATAGATGTGAAGCTGGGCCTCCTGCGCTGCAGCTTCAATGCATTATCTTGGTCTTAAGAGAGGCCAACATTTTGCATCCTCATGGAATATTCTTCACAGCCATCATTTTAATATACTCTGAATGTTCTCATTTTCTTACTGTTGACTTTGCTCAGGCACCAGAGTAAGGAATATCCCACATGCTTTCTGAGGCCCAATAGCAAGTCCATTTAATCTGTCCTCTAAGTGTCTTCTGATAGATTTCCTGTTTTGCTTTATGTCCCAGAAAGCCAGACCTTAGCCTCATGTTTCTCCCCAGCCCCTGCCACTACATCTTGTATTCCCTATACTTCCTTACGTATGACAGATAGAGAGGCCACTGCTGTTACGCTTCATCTCTCTAAAGACGCATCACTTGAGTGTTTCATCAAGCAAAATTGCTTTTAACAGCATAACACAGTAATGTATTATCAGAGGAGTGGTATTTTGATGATGTATTGCTGTGTTACATCACAGAAATGCAAAACTGCAGAAAGGCTGTACCTGTGGTGAACCTTATGAATGTAAACAAACAAGGCCACAGCTTCAGCTAGCTAAAATCTGGGAATGTCACCTAGTTTTACCAAGAGTAATGAAGTATCTTTTCGTGAATGTCTATATGCACCATAGAGAGACACTCCCTTTTGTACTCTCTTCCTATCCTGTCCCATTTGTATGTTACAGTCTCCGTACCAATTATTCCAGAGTTTAGGCTCTGCCTACTAAAACTCAGGGTTTTATGTTTGTGGGATCGTACTAATTTCTTTGGCAATGCAAAGTGAAGATGCGCTAAGGGAGAAAACTCCTCTGATGGCTGCACAACCAAGCACAATGCATTTCTGCCTGATGAAAATGGAGTCTCACCAAGAGCAATGTTAGTCTTTACATGCTGAAAATAATGATATTACCTGGATACAAGATCAGCTTTAGGTTGCCTACCTCTTTCTTGCCATGTCAAGTCAGGCATGTTGCTTCCAGAGGAATGCAGCACCGGGGACTGTCTCTCTCTGGTGCAGAGACTTCATTTGTCCATCATACTTCTTATTGTCTCCCTTAACCTTGACAGTGCTCCAGCTTATCCTTGCACTCTTCTCTCTGCCACTCCTAGTCCCATGACAGACACAGCATTATGCCATTGCCATAGCTATATCCCATTGAACTCCCACTTCTGAAATTGCTAAGGTGGTTCTGTGCAACCGCCTGGAACGTCAAAGGACCGGATCAATTACTTCAGGCATCGTCTCCAGTTCTGTGTTCTCACAGCTACAGGAGGAAAGAGAGTAGAGAGATTTCACTAACTGTAAATTAAGTCTGCCAGCGTCATTCATGCTTGAAGGAAAGGAAGAATAAAATAAGAACAGCTAGATTTCCAAGCTGATTTTTAATGCACAGTGTTTATCAAAGTGTTTTGTTTTTTTTTTTTCTTCCAGTAAAGGAGTCTGGAGTTTGGCTGTAGGACAAGTTCTTCTACTGCTAGATAAGAGGCCTCTACTTTCTATAGGTGGTTTTGGCATCCAGACTGCCACACTGAGCCCCTTGCTTGGCACAAAATAACGTTTTATGTGAAACAGGAGGCATGAATCATTGCATTACAAAAATAGTCTCTTCATCAAAAACTCCACTGTAAGTAGGTTTCCTTCTAGTCAGATTTTAAGCTGTGAGGAAAAGACACTCTGACTCATAATGTGGAACCAAAATCAGCCCTATTTTTCTACTAATATTTGAAAGGCATTATCCGATTATTCCCTACTACTCTCCTGCAATTTATCAGAAATAATCTCTTTAGCACTTTGCACTTAGGATACCTGTTTTGAGTTACCCTTGCACAGTGTAGATCCAGCACATTGCCACTGAAGTCAGTGGAAGTACACTGAAGTAAAATGTCAGGGAGGTAAGAGCTAGACCTACTATTTGTTCACCCCACGTAATTTTAGAAAGGTTCCCATGATTCAAAATATTCTGACTCATTTATGCATAGATATTTTTTCAAAGCTTATTACAGGATAACTGTTGAATCTGTTTAACCAGCTTCCATAGCATCAGGAGGTACACTTTGATGTACTTCTTTGATGTTCAAAAAGAAGAGCTTTACCATTTTATGAGACACCATGATTGAGTTTCAACAAGCTTTGTATTCATAAAAAAATCCCTCAGCTGATATCCTTGCAATTTTGCACCTTTTCTGAACACATTAAAAAAAAATAGTTGCTTTTGCAATGCTTATGCAAACAGGTGTGAAGGTTAATATTGTACATACAGATACAGTAACGAGGAATGTGCTGTTTTCAGGGCTGTCCCTCTTCACATTTGTGAAAAATCCCAGCATATCTTTGTCCAATGCCTGTTAAATCAGCTCCTCTGCTGATATAAATTGGTCTTACTCTATTGACTTCGGTGGGACTATGCCAATATGCACTGGCAGAGAGTCCTCAATCATGTCTGCGTCTATAGTTAATTCCAATTATTGCTTATTCACTCTCGTATATTACTTTTTCAGAGCTTAAGGTCAACAGAACACCCTCTTTTTAATATATTACACATAATAATAAATAAGCCGATGAGATAATAGTACTTCCAAAACACTGAGAAGAGATTGTAATAAACTAGTGGATTATGAAAATATTTAAATCCATCATTTGAGATGCTAGGAAAACAACAAGTTCAAAAGATGAGTACATTTTATGCAGTTTAAGTATTCTGCTATCATGAATCACCAAGTTTAAATATTACAGCTCAAAATCCTTTTTAGCCTGTTCCCAAGAAATATTAATCATTTTTTAACTGCACTTTTTCTTTTCTTATGGAATAGATTAGCCTTGAAAAAGATCTCTCCATTCTAAATATGGGTATCCATTTAAAAACAAAGCGCATCAGAAAAACGCTGGTTATCTGTTAACAAGTTCCTCTTGAAGGTTACATTTGCTTAAAGATAGATCTGTTTATCTAGTGTATACTTTGCTTTCCATTGGCAGAGAAAAATCAATCTGGGACAAATTGTGGCTGATAAGGTTTAGAGCAACATCACCACTAACATTTGCCTTGGAAAGATTATCATGCTGGGGTACCAAGCAAGGGAGGGTGGGCTTCAGAATCAGAGAATCTGGCTGGTCCACTTCCCTCCCACTCTGGGCAAGCACTGAATTTCATTGTCAGAGGAGGTTTGGTGGTCTTGCTATGCCAGAGTTCTTCTTAAAAAGGAAGTATAAACGTATGGAAGGATATCCCAACAAGCACAAACCTTTGCTCCTTGAAGCTCTGCTCTGCTACTGCAGACTTCGGAACACCTCAGAAACGCTGGGCAGGGGTAACCAGAGACATTAGTCAGATTTCAAATTTGCTTTTTCTTCCCAAAATGTCATTAGTGACCATCATAATTCAAGCAACTACATCTGTATTTTTGATTTATTTATACTTAACATAATATTGCATTACCTGTCAAGAGGGCAAAATAATACTTCATCGTAAATGGATCGTCAAGAAAATTGTTTTTACAGTGTCATGAATTGTTGATGGCTTCCTCTGCCAAGGCTGACATCTGGAAGTTTAATATAGCAGTATGTTACCAACAGTGTTTGCACTCCATAATGACCTTTTCTCAATTCAAGAACCAGTAGGCCACATTAAGATTAGCTACATCATGGTGCCCAAGGGAAAAAATCCTAATTTGAAGAGAAAGCAATTAATTTCAGATGGCTGTTATTGCCTGTGCAAAGATCCCTGATACTCTATTTTACTTTTAAAATGTATGGATGATGTCATCTTGGTCTCCAAAGCAGCAATAAGGTGGAGGAAGATGCTTGGGCAAACATGCATTCATAGAATCATAGAACAGCAGGTTGGAAGGGACCTCAAGGATCATCTAGTCCAGCCTTTTAAGGTTATATATATACACCCTGTTGAGCTAAGTCTTAAAACTGCCCAGTGCTAGTGAATCCACCACTTACCCTGGGAGATGATTCCAATGTCTCATTTTTCTCATGGTGAAAAATTTTCTTATGGAGTCCAATTGGAACCTCCCCAGGAGTAACTTGTACCCATTACCCCATGTTTTTTTCCATGGGACTCCTTGTAAAAAGGGAGTCTCCCTCTTCTTGGCAGCCACCCTTTATGTACATGGTAATAAGGCCTCCCCTGAGCCTTCTTTTCTCAAGGCTGAACACACCCAGTTTTCACAGCCTTTTTTCATGTGGCAGGTCTTCCAGTTGTCTTATCCTCATGGGTCTTCTTTGGACCCTCTCTAGCCTGTCTGCATCTTTTTTGTCTAGTGGGGACCACAACTGAAGCCACAGTACTTGAGGTGTAGTCTGACCAGTGCTGAGTAGAATGGGATAATGTCTCTGTATCTGCTGGTGATGCCCTTGTTAATGCAACCCAGCATCCTCTTGGCTTTCTTTGCTGCTGCAGCACACCAGTCACTCATGTTGTGCTTGTTGTCCACCAAGACCCCAGGTCTCTTTCCAGAGGGCTGGTCTCAAGCCAGGTGTATCCCAGTCTGAGCTGCATTCCTGGGTTATGTATTCCCAGGTGCAAGACTCGTCTCCATTGAACTTAATAAGGTTCCTGCTAGCCCACTCCTCCAGCCTGTCCAGGTCTTCCTGGAGGGTGCCTCTCCCTTCTGGAGTGTCAACTCCCCCACTCATTTTGGTGTCATCTGCAGAGTTCATCAGGGTGCTCTTGATCCCAACATCCAAATCACTTTGAAGAGGTAAATATATCAGTATGGAATAGCACACATGACACTGGAGCAGATAGGCTGCATGTGCTGTGTGACTGAACATGTGCAGATTCCCAGGTAAGCAAAAGGCTGGTAGTCCTTCCTGTCCTACATTATACAGAGCATCAGAGCAGAAGGAGCAGATTTCATCGGCTGTTACTGAAGAAAATCAGTTTCTAAAAGCAGTCTATTGAACTGGCTGACAGTATCCAGCCAGTATCCAGCTATCTGTCCAGACCTTAACTGTGGGTAAAAATCACCTATTTAAACATACTTGTCTACAGCAGAGATATCCGTACCCGAGCCAGTTCTGGTTTCCTTTACAATCAAAGGAGAACAAGTCAGCTCCTCTCCTTAAGGAGCAGTAGAAAAGTTCTCCACAGGACGGGTTAGAGTTGTTGCCCTAATTTCTACATATGAGAACAGCCTCTAGAGACCACACAAAGTGTTCAAAGCTACAGAGTTTTCACATAGTTCAACACAGAATTGAACTCCCACCTTTCTCCAGTCTAATTCAGAGCCCATTGACAAGGCTAGCTCACCAGACAAGCTCAGGGGAGGAGGATTCATCTGCTTGCTGAAGGGTTGGGTACTAACACAGCAGAATGAAATATCCTGGCTGAGCAATAGTATATTTGAATAGTATTTTCAGTGGCTTCCAAATGCTTTTGTGTCTCCACCTGAATTTAACTTTTAAGGAGACGAGGCAAAAGAAATGTTCTGTCTCTGTGTCATTTTTCTCTTTCTTCTATAGCATGCTTAGAAGAGGGAAAAGATTTCTGACAGCATATATACATTCATCCTCATTTGTCTTAAAAAAAAAAAATCACATCTTCCTTGAACCAGGAGAATTAAATGTGTAAACCCTTTCATAGCAAGATATGCTGGAGATTAAAGAAATAACTATCTTTCATAATTCACATATAGCAGGGGTAAAAAATAATCTGTTATTATCTAGAGCAAAGAAAGTAATTTATATCCAGACATGAATACTTAATCATTACACCAAGTGATGTTGCCCATATTAATACAGACAAAATAAATCAGCCTTTGAGTCTACAGCAGCCCATAAAATAAACAATAAATCAGTTGTTTTCCACTGTAAAAAAGGTCTTTTACAGAATGAGTACTCATTGACTACCCTCCAAAATAGAGCAGAAACAATATTAGAATGGAAGATCAGTTTGATTATCACAAGACAAATTAATTATACAAGTTTTCCCAATACCTTCTGGTCTAACAGAACAAAATGATAGAAAGTCACTTTTTTGTTGTTGTTTGGCTGGGGGGGGCGGGGGGAGAGGTTTGGTTTTGTTTTCTGTCCCAAAGTGATGGAACAAAACATTACTTTCTGATCTCTCATAGTCCTGTTCAGAGCTATTGTTCATGGTGTAGCTCATCAGCATCAATCAAAGGAAAGGGCTTCCAGTAGCCTTAAAGTCAAAACCAGATAAAAGATGCCCACAGTGGTAAATGTGCAGTCTCTGTCAAGAAATAACATTGCTCAGGAAGGGATTCTAATCAAGGAAATTATTAGTTAAAAAATTAGATGTTCTAGGCACCTCATTCACCAGCAGCCAGCCTGGGTGAAGTGATGGACTCAGCAGCCACCCAGGAGATTAATATAAATTCTTTTGGATTTTATTGCAAAAGCCCATGTTCACAGTATTCCCCATTACTGGATGAGGGGGATCAAGAATACTCTGGAAAAGAGATCACATGGAATTGTCCTGCTTTGCCCCAAGTGGGACTCATGCATCATGAACTATGTCTTGGAAATATTATTCTTGAAATGCTTGTGTAAGCAAATAGAATCATGTCTTGGTATCTGCAGTTCATGTTCCCAAGATGTCAGAATAATTATTATATATTCTTGCTGTATTTGCTCCTAAATTTGGACTTTGGGCTGCCAGGGACAGATTGCCAGATTCTCAGATACCACTTCCAGGTACAGACTGTGAGCCTCCATGCACGCTTTAGTTATTTACATATGCCAAGTCGGTTACAGCCCATGGCCAAATACAATACGTTGTTTTTCCTCTGTGTTCTTCACCTGGCATAGTCCAATCCTACTAGAGAGTATAACTTAAGTGATCAGTGAACATCTAATGCTTAATTTCCATCACATCACATTCAGCTGTTCTAGTAGAAGGTTTGGCTCCAGCTCATAATGATATGCAGACAGATATAAACACACAACTGAGGTTTATGAAACTTAAGTCAATTGCATCTTCTGGCTTTTTTAAAAAAAACAAACCAAAACCCAACAAAAAAAACCCAACCCACATACCTTTAGTAGAAGGAAATGGAGAGATCTCTAGAAAGTGAGTAGAACTACCACATTGACAGCAGAGGCTGCAGTGTGACTCATACAAAACTAACACCACAGAGCTATCTGTCATGTTATGTTAATATACCTGAACCATAATGATGAGGGCATGGGAAACTCCTGATGCATATCCACCCACTGCTCTGCTGAGGGTCACAGATAAGATACAGCTGAATTTGTACCCATCTTTTTAGAAGCCTTTTTAGCTGTGTTTGTAAAGTACCTGCAGCTGTGGCTCCTTGTTTGTGCTCTTAACAAACAAGAGCCTGACAGTATAAGATAATGCTGTGAAACTGGAGACAGTCCAGCAATGAAGGTTCAGACTGGGCACAAGGAAACATTTCCTTTAACTAAATGCCATTTTGTCAAATAATCTGATGCAGTGGGAAGGAAAGTCTGCAGATTTAATGAAAAAGATAGTGATGAAGAAGCCTAGAAAATATTCTTAATTGATTAAGAAAGCTGTAAACTTTAAAGTCAAATATTAGTAGTGAAAATTTCTTTTGTGATCAAATTGCCTGAAGATGGGAAAAATAATTTTCATTATCCACTGTCATATGGTTAAGATGTGATACTGTGTGCATACATGCTTCTGTATGCATATAAAATCACTAGCAGTCATACCATATCATCTATTTTATGCATATTCTGCATAGAACCAGTGCTTCTGCAGTGTTTTGATAATGTGCAACAAAATAATGTGTTCACAGAACACAATGGAGCCGTGTTTTATTGAGGTAATTTCTGAATTTAAACATTCTTGTAGTATTAAAAATCCAAACAGCCTATAAATGAACAAAAATCAGAAGGAAAAACTTGCTGCATGAAGGTTATGTTGGCTCACAATATCCAAACTGAGTGTGCAATCACTACATTTACAAGGAAACAATAGATGCCATCAGAAAAGAGGAAAGAAATGTTAAAGTAGAGACACAATAAAAAGTTCATACCACAAGTTATTTCAATATTAAGCCTCAAAATGTCTGGGCCTTAAGTGTTATTTCTTGATATTCAGAGGTTCATCATCATAAGACCAGGGAGACAGTTTGAAGGTGCTCTGCTGATGAAAGAGAAATCTGTTATGATTTAAGTTCACAGAGTTAATGCTTAGTTATTTTGTAAGAGATTAGTTAGACACACTCTTATTACAGTCTTTGGAGAATTGTACTGGAGTGGAGCCAAAGACCTGCTTAAAGGAATTTGCTAACTTCAGAAGAGCTCAGCAGATAACAAGGACTCAGGGGTTAGACCTTTGCCCTGTAAGAAACTGAAGAATATTTGGAATCAGCTTGTCTCCTTGGCAAAAATGTGCCTGGAACACTCCTTCGTTGGGAGACAGAAGGAGAGTGTGGCCTCTATTCACATAGTTATTAATGTCTTGTGTTTCCTTAAGCTGTATCTTACATTTATTTTGAAAAATACATCTAAATATTTGTAATATTTATTATAATCAAATATTTCTATATAAATAATGTCCTCACTGTATTCCTCTCCCACCCTTCAATTTCTGCATGTCTGCTTCAGGAGTACGACTATTTTTTATCACTGCAAGCATAAGGAATTACTTCTAGATCTAAAGAGAATGTTACTATTTAGCTCTCAACAGAACTATGAACACTAAACCATGTTCTGCCTTTGAAAAGAAACACTGTGCAGTTTATTTTTGGTGTATGTATTTGTAAGAAAGCCATGCAATGACAAGAAAACAGAAAAGAAACTGAAAAGGGAACATGTTTCCTTTGGGGGTTATTTAATTTACAAAACCCACTGATTTTATTACGAGAGCTTTGTTGTTGTTGTTGCTGTTGTTTTGGTGGTTGGTTTTTTTTTTGTTTGTGGGTTTCTTTTTTGTTTGTTTGTTTGGGTTTTTTTGGTGGTTTTGGATTTATTTTTTTATTCCTTTTTAATTCTGGTTTCTGGATTTATGAAGAAAATACAGAGGTTTTGTAGCAGCTCTTTTTTGTTGTTCTTCTCCCAGACATTGCAATTACATTAACACATTGAACCAGACTATATACCAAAATTAGACTATTTTAGTTGGAAGGGACCTTCAACAATCATCTAGTCCAACTTCCTGACCAATGCAGGGCGTCATCGTGCCCACGTTAAACCATGTTATTAAGGGTATAGTCCAAATGCCTCATAAAACACTGAGAGGCTTAGGACATCGGTCACCTCCCTAGGAAGTCTGTTCCATTCCAGTGTTTGAGGCTTTAAAATGAAGTATTTTGGTTGTTTCATCTGTATCTGTTAACTGTGCTTAAAACTGAAGGAATCATGAGAAGTTACAACAAGAAGAAGGTAACTGTGCCACAAATCCATCTTTTAAAGATCCTACGAGATGCAGATACCACTTATACACCATGACAAAACACTCAGTACTTTATCCCAGATACAGAGAATCACTTCATTGTCACAGTTTTAGTCTGGAGAAGAGGAGGCTGAGAGGAGACTTTATTGCTCTCTACAGCCACTTGAAGGGAGGTTGGAGTGAGGTGGGTGTTGGTCTCTTCTACCCAGTAACTAATGACAGGACAAAAGGAAATGGCCACATTGCACCAGGGAAAGTTCAGACTGGATATTAGGAAGAATTTCTTTGCTAAAAGAATAGTTAATTGTTGGAACGGGTTGCGCAGAGAAATGGGCAAGTCACCATCCCTGGAGGTGTTCAAAATATGAATAGATGAGGTGCTTTGGGATATGGTCTAGTGGTCATGGAGGTGTTGGGAAGAAGGTTGTATTTGATGATCTTGGAGGTCTTTTCCAACCTTAACAATTCTAATTTTATAGAAAAAAAAACCAAAACACTCACTCTGCATGATCTCCTCAGATATATTTGCCCACTAAAAAAAACTTATTTGCAGTCAATTAAGCAGAAGGAAAACAAGGTTTGTTTCCTTGATTAAGTAGCAGAAGAGATGGAAAGTGAAGAGGCAGAGCCCTTTGAGGAACACTGTTGTGCCATGAGTGTCCCTAACATGGAGTCAGGCTGGTACAACCCTTGCTCCACCCTACAGAACTGCTGCTCAAGTCTTACATACCAGGTAACCTCGAATGTCTTTATACCAAAGTTTACTAAAGTAACCCTGTAGAATTCCAAAATACAAGAGACATTAAGGTGGAATAAAATAATTCTTCCCACATTTTCATCCACTTCTAGCTCAAAAGAGAAATAAAGCCACTGAGTATCTGCAACAGGGAGAACTCTTCCATGAAATATGCCTGGCAAGCTCACTGTCCTAGTGCTTATGTCTCTAGGAATATATCCAGAAGAAAAATGGTCTTGTTGTGAATCCAGATGTCACAGTGAAATTTTGGATTGGTACAATTTTCAGGTGATACTGAACTCATACTTACTAGCTAAGGAAATTTGACTGTCTGCAAGTCTGCTAGGCTCTATGCTGCAGTCCTTGCCAGGGATCATGCTGACATCCCTCCCACAGTTTGCTTAGGGAGCAGATGAAATCTTTGTCACAAGCCACAACACCTGCCACAGCTTCCTATCCAAAGATAAAATCTTATCCTTTCATCTAACCTTTTTCTTCTCTTTTTTTCTTTTTTTTTTCCTATACACCAGGGGATGACACCAGTGATTCATATTATTCACTTGTTTCACCGGAGCTTGCCAAGAGTACTGCTCTTGACATACCTCTTCTAAAAAGCAGTAACACTCAGAGGTCTTGGTGAAATAACCAGGCTGGAGTCTCAGGCACTGGGCACTGCACATTACATAGTGGCAGGGAGGAGCAAGAAGAGGGGAAATAGGCAGGAAAGGCTTGAGTGAGTGAGTGAGAAAGAGTGATATGGATATCAGATCTCATGCAGATGCAGGAGAACTCTGCTGGTTACAGAGAGAAAAAATCAGAGAAAAACAAACAAACAAATTTTTTTTTTTTTTTTCAAAGTGGTCAGTTCCTGTATTTTTGCTTTCTGTTTCTCTTCTCTCCAGACGTGGTGTATGGAAAAAGCAGGAATCTTAAACTAATAGTGCAAGAAGGTATTTTCATATCTATTCACTGTGACAAATGAACAGACTTATAAACAACTAACAAAAAAAAGTAAGCTTAACTATATAAGGTCTTCTCCATCTGTACAGTACAGGCATCAGATTCTGATTAACTGTGATACAGAACTAATCTTTTCAATTAATGCAAATGAGCTGCACTTTTATGTAGACTATTACCAGAGGGCATTCAATGATATTTTTATTCACCACATTTGACCTTAAAAATGTTTTGTAGTCATCAAGGATACAATTTTTCACACAGTGGGGATGTAGGAACAGCTAATTAAGTGGTGTTTAATGACATTTGTTCCTTAAAGGATGGCTGATTAAATGTAGCATGTAATTTTTTACCAAATCAAGCAATTCAGCCAATTTCCAAATGTGCTTAATAAGCTCAGCCTTAATAATTACACATTGTACGTAGATGCACCACAGTCACAACGTTTTGTGGAACTGGTAAATTTAATGCTACTTATTTTTGAGCCTTAGCTGGTCAGAATGCAGAATTCTGATTTTTTATTCCAACTGTATTCCTTTCTGAGAATAGAAGAAATTATGCCAGTTTTAGCAAGTGGAATACACTCTGTCTTCACTTGTGAACAGTCACTGTGAAGAAACCTTTCAGAAATGCAGTTGTCTGAGATCTTCCTTTGGCAATTTTAAACCATTCTTTTCAACACGGTTCGTGTTGGATTTGAGCCATGAGTAGCATGGCACCCAGTTTTTTGAAATCAACCTATGTTGCATGAGCACAGCTTATATGGTTTTAAGAGAAGCTCAAGAAGGTACCTGGGGTGAATGAGCAGGTGAGTGAACTCATATAATAGGAAAGAGATGGAACAGGCAGTGGTTTGGTTTTTTTTTAATTTCACCATTTTTCATCCAGTAAAACTTTAGTTGTCGTTGTTTCACCTACAATTTTTGACAGCTGAATGATTTCATTTCACCAGGAACTGCTGATGTTGGTTGTTTACTGTTACACATACTGGGATGTGTATTCTTTTAATGCCTTATGGCTGGGTGCTTCTTAGAGTCCAGTGCTGCAGCCACATCACTGCACTCAGATATTCTGCCAGTTTCTCCAGAAGGGGATAGGTCTCCTGCAGGTTTTGTATCACACTCACCAAATCTACAAAAGTGTTGCATGGACAAGAGGGTTCTCAAATGGCACCAACACTTCTATTGGAGAAATGCAGCAGATTTAAACTCTACAAGGCTATTAGATGGTGACCTGAATCATATTGCACTGGTGCAGCCCCACCTCAAGTATTGCATGCAATTTTGGGCACCTCAGTGTAAGAAGGACATCAGACTATTAGAGTTTGTCAAGAGGATGTCAGCCAAGATGGTGAAAGGCCTGGAGGGCAAGACTTAAGAGGACTGGCTGAGGTCACTTGGTTTGTTCAGCTTGGAGAACAGGTTGAGGGGTGACTTCATTGCAGTCTACATATTCCTCAAGGGGAGCAGCAGGAGTCTGGGTGCAGATGGTGCTCAGCGGGTGCTGAGGGTGCTGACTCAATGATCATTATGGATCCCATATAAAGCTTTATCCTGCTTTGGCAGGGGTTTGGATTAGATGATCTCTAAAGGTCCCTTCCAATCCCTAACAGTCTATGATTCTATGATTCTATAAAGCTATGATCTTCCCACTCTAGACGATAGTGACTGAAGTTCAATTGACTGTAGGTGAAACAATGACATCTAAAGTTTTACTGGCTGAAAAACTCAGCCAATGTCAGAAAGTGCTTCACTAATTTTATCTAAAGAGTTACAGATATAAATTCTTTTTCTAGAAGCAACAACAACACACACACTCCAACAAAATATTCAGGATTCAGAAAGGTATGAATCTATCATATAGCAGCAAGTCTCCAATTATTCAAATGAAAAGTGCCTGAAATTCTCCTACAGCTTGGTAGTTGCAGATCGCGAATAATGATACATAAATAAAATACTTAGCATGTTCATAATCAAACTGTTATTGCTTTACAAAAATGTTAACTCTATTGTTATAATTACAGGTGCTCTAATTACACTGTAACATCCATCAGGGGTCATCTCCCACTTTCATCCAGCAGCCAGCAGTGACACTTCCGCCAGCTGCAAGAATGTGCGTTCATGTGTGGTTTTGGAAAATAATGATAGCTTTCACCTAATTTCAAGACTCTTTCTAAACTATTATGGGACTCCAGGAGTATGAGGAGCTCCAGTGGAGTGGCATGGATTCAGAGGAAGCATAACAGGAACCTGGCTATATTGCAAACATAACTTTAGCTCTCATTCTAGGTCTCTTGTAGTGATGATAAATGCAAATTAAGCAGTATAACCTTGTGATGATAAACTGTTGAGGTCTAAACAATATTCACCAAAGATTTATTTGCATGAAGACCTTTTTGAGATGTTACAGCATCCCTGCCCTTCACTGGTCGTTGGGAGTGATGGTCTGTATAATGTGTTCATGTGTTTGGTGAGAACCAATAGCTGTGATAGAATAAAATTCCATCTGGCTGCAGCAGCTCTGGCACTGTGTTATCATACCCTGATGCCCTGCAGTTATTTAAGCTATGCACCGCAGTCTATACATGCATGGTGATACCAAAAATAAGTATTTCCTGGTAGAAGTATCAGTCTTTATTCAAGAAAAAAAAATTGCTCAAAGTGAACAATTTGAATGAGTGTGTTTTAAGATCTCTGTAATGAGAGATACCAAATAGCATTCATTAATGCCAGGTAACATTTGCATTCCAGTTCTTTTCAGGGCAGTGGAACCCATCTTGCACCACAAATTCTCAGTAGACAGTTAAAATGTTGGAAATGGGGTTCAGTGTCCATATTCTCTTACTTAACTGCCTAATGTCACTCTCAGAGGTGTTCTCTTTTTTTTTTTTAAACTTTTCTTATTCAACACTACAAATGTAAATCAATCCATCACTCACCTTCTTCCTTCATCCCCTTGGAGATTCAGATTTTCAGCTTCATTTTTTTTCTTGTAGGCACCTTCTCACCAATCTACTTCTGAAACACAGAGGGCCCAGTATCTGTAAAAGTTGTCAGTGACTTGAACTCATTGCTCCTTTATCACATAATGATGTCTTCAGTTTCCTGTGCACAGTTTGAAAGACATAACCAGACAATTGTTCTATTTTAATAAGAGATTGGGTAGAAGTAGACTCATTTTGGCTAATGAACTGGCTGACACTAAAGACTAAGGTGACAGTTCATCAGAAGAAGTGGCCAGTCAATACCATGCTCAGCATTTCTGGGAACTCATACATCAAAGACCAACAGCCAATAACAAGTACTTACTCGATAGACATACCAAGCCTGGATCTTCACATCTGTGCCTCATCACCAACAAAGGAGCAAATCAGAAATGGCCATATTACTGACAGTTACAAATTCCAGTCACCCCAGTTCATTTATCTTCTAGAAAACTCACGCGCCACACTTCCATCCTTGCTGATGGATGACCTTGTATTAGACCTGTGTATGAAATGGTCAAGGGAAAGGAATTTGGCCACTGAACACTGTTATTTTTGCCATGATGTCACTTTTTCTACTTCCATATTAAAATTTTGAATTTCATTAAATATTCAATTTGAAACCTCTTTGAAAGGTTTTCCTTAAAAATAGAAATGTTTCTTTATGCTTTTGTCCCCTTCCAGCTTTGCAAACTGATAGATTTTTATCTTTCTGTGTCTTCTGTACACAGCATGGTAGTAAAATAGGTGGTAAGATCCTCTGGCTAAAAGTGGGATTTTGTCCTGTAGCCATTAATTATTATAAATAATAATATTAATTATTATTTTCCTGTACCCATTAATCTACATATTTATAAACTTCAAACAGCTATCACAGAAAGGCAGAAAAAGGAAAAAAAATGAAGGTTACAAATATAAGCAGAGAAGAGAGAGGTGGGTGAGAGGTCTTGTTGATCAGCTGGTCTATCTCCCTTTAAAGGAAACATTAGTCTCTGTATATATTTTCTTCAAGATCAGTCCAGTCTCATCTCAAAATATTCTAAGCAATACTTTTCTACCATGTTTCTTGTAAGATCATTCCACAACACAATAGGTGACATGGCTGGGAACTAAGCCGTAATACATACATACTCTGAATGATTTGTAAAGTTGTTTCTCATGAACTCTCCATATGAAGTGATATTTCTAGGAGTTGAGTTCCCAGTGGAGTCTGGTAAAATTCCCTGCATTACTACTCTGCTTCTTATTTACCATCTGTTAGTTTACTAGGTATGTTTTTCTTTTTTTTATTTCACTTTGTTGCCTTTGTTTGTTTGATTCTATCAATGCAGTCAACATAGCTAAAACAAAGCTACATACCCTACCAGAATCACCCGGCACATTCCTTTAAGCTCTGTGTAATTTTGACTTGTAATTAAGGCATGGATTTAGTATTCTTTAAATCTAGCAATGCATTTGTTGCCTCACACTGAGCAATGTATAGGAGATTCAGTTCCTCATCTGTAAAATGGGTGTAATCTGTAAAATGAGAGGAAGAGTTGGGTAATAGTCAAGAAACAATCGCATGATGAAAAATAAGTTGAAAAATAACCACGATCAGTCTGAGATTAATTCTGATTAGTATTTTCTTTGACAAAGCCTGCACAGCACTTCTAGAAAAAGAATTACTAGCTTACTGAATTCAGGAACCAAAAAAAAAAAAAAAAAAAAAAAGTTTTTCTAATATTCTATCTTTGTTTTGAGTTTCTTGCAGTTCTTCGTGACAGCTAAGTTTTATTGTCTTACAGTATGATAAACACTATCAAAACATTTTGAAAACTCATCACAAAAGTTCTAAGTACACTCACTTGTGAAACTGATCTTCCAAACAACCGGTTTCTCTCTTTATATGGTCATCTCAATGCAACTGTAGCACCTGCTAGTAGTAACTAAAGCCCAGGATCCTAAATCCTCATTTTAAAGAAAGTTTAGTACAGAAGTAGCTGTTTTCAACATAAAAATAAACCACCCTATATATGAAAGCCCAAAGATCACTATTTAAGGCAGAGTATGCTCTGCAACCAGAGAAAGTACTTTGCTGATTTACTGCATCTGTTTATAATGAACTCAGGAAAAACCTGTGTGTGAAGTCCTGAGTTTATCTAGGTTAGAGAATTTTTTTTTCTTAAAACAATCGAGTCAACAGGAAGTTGAAAATTTGGTGGTACATTATCTGAGAAATAATTAAAAATATTCTCAATATTTGATAACAAATATTTTAAATTTTAATAAACACAAAGGACAAACAAATCAAACAGCAGATTGATTTGTGAATTGTTACAAAGTTCCAGTGCAAAGGAGTTCAATTTTTCATAAGAAAAGTTGAATACTGTAGTTTGAAATCAATAGAAGTTTTTTCTTCTTTTATATTCCAACTCATTGAACAGACCAAAAGTGCAGTTGTTTCCACAGCTTTAATGTTGCCACCAGAGCTAGTGGAATTCTCCATGGCCAGTCTTTATTTTTCATCCACTGGGAGGAAAACACATAAAGTGGCAGGGGTAATGACCTCATCTCACCTTAATAGCAGCTGTGAGTTTTTCTTACACACTCTACATACGATGTGTTTCTTTGTCAGTATGGGGCAGTTAGTTAACATAGTCAGTAACATCCAAGATGTGCAAACCTGTATTAAGAAAGCTTTTGGAATCCCATTTCTGACTGTAGCTGAGGCTCAGAGTATATGATTGGAGCTCCCTTTATTGCCTTCAAATGCATCAGTTCTCAGATTCACTTCTGGTATTTTCTCTGAACTTTGCCCGGCAAAGGAAGCTTTTTGCCATAGCAGAAATCTTTTGACAAACTAGAATGTTTCCCTTTCTGCTTTCCTTTTCATCAGCTAGCAGACTTTTTCATTTATAAGACATCTCCCTCCCCATAGGCAGGGAGGGGCGTAACATCCATGGGACCAGCTGAGGTTTGGAATTGCCTCAGCAGTTTGGGGTTTTTTTTCCAACAGGTGGCCAAGCAGGATAACTTGGCTTTATGATGCTGTTTCAGCACTAACTTCTTTGGCAGTTGTTGTAAACATTTTCAAGATAGGAAACAGGTGTTCCAACATGCTTCGCTGGGCAGAATGAAGAACAATTCCCTCCCTGGTGTCATTATACATGATGTATTCAATGATTGCTACTTTCTGATCAAGAATACATTCACTCATGTAGTAGAAAGCAATCCATCTGGTTTTGGAATGAGTTGTTGAAATAGAAAGTCATTATTTTGATGGGGAGGAGGGAGTAGTGTCTGGAAATAAGGCTGGCTGAACATGTATTGCTTAACTTCAAAACCAGTTGAACACTGGAAATGTGGCTAGAATATTCAGGAGTCTGTTTTTTTCATACAGGGGAAGCATGTGTCAATTGGAAGGAAGGAGATGATGAAAGATGAAAGAAGAAGAAAGTCTAATTAAAGGGCAAAAATATTATCTTTGAATCAAATTCTTATCCATGCTATGTTATTGTTCCAGAGACAATGAAGTTCTGCTGACTACTGTCAGGTCAGGATTTAGTTCTGGAGAATCAGAAAATAGTTTGTGTTGAAAAGGACCTTTAAAGGTCATCTATTCCAATCCTCAGGTGCAGGACTCTACACTTGCCCTTGTAGAACCTCATTCGGTTCCCCTTTGCCCAGCTCTCCAGCCCATCCAGCTCTCGCTGGATGGCGGCACAGCCTGCTGCTGTGTCAGCCACTCCTCCCAGTTTGGTACCATCAGCAAACTGGCTGAGGGTCCCCTCTGTGCCTTCATCCAGGTTGTTGATGAAGATGCTGAATAAGACTGGACCCAGCACTGCCCCCTTGGGAACACCCCTGGTTACAGGTCACCAGCTGGACTCTTGTGCCATTTAGAGAGGATCAGACCAACAGCCTATCCTGTGAAATTCCCACCACAACCATGGCCTGCCTGAGAAAGAAGGACACTCCTTGGCTAGCATAGTCTTGAGTGATTGTTGTTGTTTAACTGAGTCATCAGCAAAGCTCCACTTAGCTGCTCAGTCACTCCCCTGTAGTGGGATGTGGGAAAGAATCAGAAGGGTAAAAATGAGAAATCTTGTGGGTTAAGGATAATTTAATGTGTAAAGCAAAAGCTACACGTGCAAGCAAAGCAAACCAAGGAATTCATTCAGCGCTTCCCATCATCAGGCAGGTGGTCAGCCATCTCCAGAAGAGTAGAGCTGCATCATCTGCAGAGGTTGGGATTACTGAATAGGCTAAGTGGAGGTGTAGGATGGAAGCATCACAATTGCTCTGCTCATATTTGCTCCCATGCATCTATTTTCAGCTGTGGGTGAAAAATTGGAGGAATAAATGGACAGTTTTCTGAACCAGTACAGCCACTCTTTATGTGTCTGGAGATTTTTGCCACTGAGTTCAGAATCAAGATCCTTGATCTTTTAAACTATAATTAATTAATTTTTGCTGTTCTCAGAATATAGAAAATAAAATTGTTTTCTTCTCTTTGGTTTTCAAATATCTTCCAGAAATAGCCCAAGTTTACATTTCCTTCCATTTTTTCAGCCAAGTAAACTGCCTTTAGAACACGAGAAATATTTTGTTTTATTGCTTAGGATTTCATTGTGGAATTAGTTTGGTTAAGTATTATACATTTTGTTATATAGATAATAAGAAAAGACTTCAGATGAAAAATTTTATCAGTTGCACAGAACAGAGATACTCATGATGTCATTTTCAGCTAGACAATTTCTTTCCCATCAGCTTGTCAGCCCATATTAATTCTTGGTTTTGTCAGTGAGGAGCTTGTTAAATATGGCAGGAAATTTGGGAGGGTGAAATGTGCTGCGATTTATTCTTATCTCATTACAGTCTGAAGAGAGAATTTATCCTTACATATTAAATTTTGTTGTGGAAAGAAGATGTTGGGATTTTCTTTTTCCTCATTAAGTTAATGCAGAAGAACCATTAGATTATATTGTTCTTATAATGTTCTTACATTATTATATTGTTCATATCCAAAACACAAGACTTACATTGCTCCTTGGAAAATTATAAAAGCATAGATGAGATATATCAGACAGATCCCATCGTATATTCAGCTATCCTGGCACATTGCTAAAAAAGAAAATATCCAACTGCATTGTTTACAGTATTTTTTTATAAATGAGTAATTGAAACTAAATTACTGAGACATGTGCTTGCTTCTTTTTGCAGTTTGACTCACCCATATGTTCCAAAAAGGAGGTCTTTTCTACTCAGGCCAAAAATCCCCCAGCGGAATAATTGATGAGATATGAATCATTTCATTTCTCTGGAAAAAAAAAAGGAACTTTTTTTATACTCTTGCATCTTTTGGTCGTTCCACAACTTTAATGACATTCACACGGTGCCACCTAGAATTAATGTCATGAGATACAGGAACAGTTTGAAACAATCAAAGCTCCTTTTTTAGAAAAACACAGAAACTTAGAAGGAGAAAGCCTATAAACATATGGTGTTTAGACAGGTGCTCTGTAAAATATAGCTTTCCTCTGGTAAAGTTGCTGTCGGCGCTTTTAATCAAAAAAACTACAAGAATATTGTTTGTCCTTCTTTCCCCCCTCCCTTGTGGGTTTTCATTTTATAATTGTTTTCTGAAAAAGAAAAGTCATGTCCAACTTTTGGGTTTGCATGTCTGTCTTTTTCACAAAGTAAAGGAAGAAGGAGGGCGGGAGGGAGGAAGGATGAATTTTCCTAAAAACGGTCTATGAAATGTAAGAAAATTAGGAGAGCAGTGAAGGTAGAACTTCCTTACTGACCAAGGAAGGGAATAGAGATAACCTGGTCTTACTTTTGAGGTGGCTGAGCTGCAGCATGGACTTTCTGGGAGCAAACTTGAATATGAAAAGGAATGTAGGTTTTGATCTTGTTCTGGCACTTAAAAGAAGGTGTATAATGCATACATATATATATGTATAAAAGCATAGACCCATCCCACCACAGAGATTTCATTGTCATTACTGGAACACCAGTCATTCTCCCCTTCCTTTACTACTAATTCCTACTGAATTCCATACAATTTATGTCCCACAAATCCTGCAGGGTGCCTTCCTATTCTCTAAGCTGGATTCTATAATGTGTCTACAATTTCACTGCACAAATGCAATTGATGGAATGCAGACTCCAAGGAAAAAAAAAAAACGCTAAGAAACAGATGAAAAGTGAGAGTGCAATTGTTTTCCAGATTGATTCAGCTGAATTTAGGCTTCTGTATATAATGTTTCTGCTAGATGTCCAAGCTCCAATTAAACATCACAGCAATCTAAGTTCAAAGATACATATGTGGTACTAAAAAAAAATGAGATCTCTCATCTGTAGATTATTCAAGGCATCTCCATGCAGTTGGCAACTGTGACAAATTGTGTGTGAGACCCAGATCTTTTGGGAGACACAGCTGGAGGTGAGAGAAGACAGCTTAAAGCTTGAGAGATGGTTCTGGGTGCATACCATGGAATGCAGAATCAAACCTGTGGTCTATATAGCCAATGGAGCTCAGACTGCAATCAGCTTCTCTAATATAAGTGCCTCCTGCGTGATCAGCTGAGTGATGGGGAAACCGTTTACTAGGTTTCTACTGACTTTAATGAGAGCATGCAGTCCTAGATGGAGTATGCAGAATTGTTTACACTGCTGCCAAAATGCCATTGTCTTACTCTGAAAATAGATCCTGTTATAGAGGCACAGTCCAGGAGGACATCAGGGGCTGCTGTCCTGTGCTGAATGTAACTGGTTCCAGCCAGCTCCAACACCCTCAGCGCAGGAGGCAGCTCAGTCCAAAACTGTTTTCCTCCAGTCTGGATCAGATTGGTATCTGGAAGCACCTGCTCTGTAAAAATGTCTAATTTCAATACTCAAGTTGCTCAGAGACTCAAAATCCCTCTTCCACCTGCAGGTGTCTCAATCCTGCCATTTTCCTTTTAAATATGCGATTTAAAAGCTGTCCTCGAAAGAAATATACTCATCTATAATTTTCAATAATTATATGAATACTAACAGCAAGCATCAAATGCATCAGAAGCTTCCAATTTATTCTGAAAAAAAAAAAAAAGGAAGGGGAGATGCAGTGTCCTGTAGTAAGACAACATCCTGATGCTTAAGACATTCAATAATCTTCTGAGACTGCTGTGTCTCCAGGATAAGATTAGTTTTATTTTTGGTGTGTAATAGCTAGATTATTAAGGCTTCATATTCAGCTGAATCCTTAGCTACTGGTGTTATCCAAGTAATAAACAATTTATTTCTCTCTCCAACCTTTTTTCTTTACCTTTTTTTTTTCCCTAAGAGTTGCTGGGTTTTCATCAACTATTTGAAATAATCGACGTAGAGAAGTCCTGTGTTGTTAATCAACTCTTTCCAAACTTACATTTTCCCTTTTTTTTTTTTTTTTATTTTCAGTTAAAAAGCTCTAACAGAGTTTTCAACATTTACTCTGAATTTATGTTGTCTGTCGGAAGCAGAGAGAAGAAATTCTCATCTGATTTGAGACTATCTCTTGGTGCTTTGAGCAAGTGGAAGGGGGAGCAGGGAGCGGTTGGTGTAGGCATGCACAGCAGTGCTGGGAAGTTACCAAGCAACTAGACAGAGATGTGTCACGGGGGCAAGGGAGATGGGAAAGATGAACAAAAGTGTGGACAAAGGATTCGAGAAGATGAAGGGAGGCCTCAAAATTGCCTGACCTCTTTCTTATTTCTTGAGTTGCAGTGGTGTCCATAAATACAGGCTATGTAAAGCATCTTTATTTGTTTACATGGGTCCTTGGAGGCAGAAGGGATGGAGAAAGCCTGGCCAAAGGATTATCCTGTCAGTAGTCCACTGCGTAAGCAAAAAGGGACAGAGTGTGCATAAGAACATAAAAAATGTGGTTTTCACCGAGAGACAGGGAGTCACAGCAGGAAGAAATACTGATGCAATATACATGGAGTATCAAATATTAGTCAGAACTTTCTTTGACTTCAAAAAAAGTTTGCAGTCCAAAGAACAGCTTAAATTTTGGAAATCTAAATTTTTTGGGTTTATGAAGTTCTTAAAATATGCTTTTGCACTAGTTTCCCACACTTTTGTCCCCATCCAAATACTTGAAATGAAACCAGCCTTCTTCAAACTGAGAGAGACGACGAAAAGCTGGGATTTTTGCAAGAGAATTTCTGTCTATCAGCTCTTTTAATGCATATTCTATTCCCTCATTAGATTTCCATGGTTGAACAAAGTGGGATAACAGTAAATGTTTAAGGAACCATAGTAATATGGCAAGAGAAGTTGTGAACAGCTCTTTTCAGCTCCTGCTGTAGTCTTGCATCAACTTCAGCTGACCTTGATAAATGTAGGAACCTGATCTCATGTTTCCCCGAAAGGAAGAGTTTCCTTATAGGCATCCTAAATATATAAGAAATAGGGAACAAGAGTATTTCCTGATATTATTAAAGCAGTTTGAATTCATGGTGTTTAGTCTTCTCTTCTTGGATGTGAATTGTCAGAATTTATAACATTCCTTCTAAAACGTAACCTAAAAAATCTACATAAGTATTTTGTATTGCCAGATATTGTCCTAATTGTTTATTCTGAATATTATAACATATATGTAATGGTAGATGTAAAATACTCTGAGAGACCTTGATCTCTCATTTCTCATATTTTTTTTCTCTCTTTTTTTTTTTTTTTTGGATGATGTTTTTTGGTTTTCATCTTTTGTCATTATCTTTTTACAACACCGTGGGAAATTGAGAACTGATTTTTAAGCCTTTGACAACAATGACCCAGCAATTCATGTGAACAAGTCAATTTTTTTCTAAGTCTTTATGACAGAGTGATGTTTTTAGAGCCTGGGGTTCAGGGGAAAAAATAGCAATTGCTTTCTCCTTAGAAAAATAAAGCTGAAAAAGGACAATGACCATTTGAAGGTGCTATTCTCCTCAGCAGTAGTCTCTTTGTGGAATATAAAAGTTTGAGTAAAGAAACATCCCTAAATGTTGCTAAGTCAGTGTCTGAAACACCACTGACATACAAAGAACTGTCTTCCTTGTTATTCAGCTGCCATCTCAAAGCTTTTCCCCAAGGTTATCTTGAGGGTGAGCTGCACCAGCGTGAGACTCCATCATGTTGTGGTCTCAGCACTTCTCCGCTCTATCTTAGTGGCAATTCATGTCACACATTATTCATTATGGAGCTCTGGGACTCTCAGACCTGCCAATTGAGAGGTGTGTCACCTGCACTTACAAGCTACAGAAACATGGCCTTATCTCTTAGCCCTTATAAACTCAATTTCTGTGCAGCCTTTTACACCCAAGAAGTTGCCATGTGATTACCCTCGGTTAAGCTTTCACATAACTTCCTACAGCAGAAGCAAAACCGTGCATTACTATTTTTTTACAGATCTCCCTCACTAGCTGGTGGAAATTTTACAAACGTTAAAAATGTGACCTCAACCAAATAAAATAAATGAGTAACTACCCTTCAGTTAATTTTCTTTTGTCCCATTTGCCATGAGAATGCCATTCAGATTATGAGGTGCTCTATTTCATGCTGTAATGCCTATTCACTTAGCAGAAGGGATGTATATACCATGCACACATCGGAGCCATGCATATGGCCATCAAAATAATCAGCGTAGAAACAAAAGTTACAGATTGCATCTGCCAGTGAAACAACCTCCTACCCACAGCTCAGTTACCTCTGAGTAAATCATAGGCTGATATTTGTTCTCAAACAAGATGATCATTAAGGCAATTTATGTTACTTAAGAAAACATATATATTTCTGAGTTGAAATAACAGGAAAACAAACTGATCAAGTAAAACCTGTGGGAGGGAAAGAGAATATTGTAAATTGGGAGACCAGCTTGGGCACAGAAAGGCAGCTATCAGGAGAACCTGTGAATATACCAGGTAGTCTTCCTGGAGCTACCTAAGGAAAAGTATTTCCAGGAAAGCAAAGATCACAGAAACACTCCTTGTATTTTCTAGAATGTGGATGCAAATTCAAATGCTGCAAGTCATTCAAATAGAATAATGCTCTGAATGCAGGACTGGCAGTGAGGGACTCCTGCATTGCATCCTGAACTGTAACTTTTTAGAAAGAGGACACAGCAGGAGGTGGAGATGATCCCACATCAGATGATCCCACATCTGCCTGTTGTGGAGCTATTTTTGTAAAGGTTGCCTGTTTATAGCTCTGATTATTGTCAGAGATGCCAGGATCTAGCTAAGTCTTTTTAATGAAATTGTTCTCCCTATAATATTCTACTCTATCCTAACCAAAGCACTTCATGAGGAAAGGTGTCAGCTGAACTTTGATCAGAAACGATTTTTTGTGTTCAGGGTAAAATCCCCAAAGAAAGAAAACCTATTTTATAGTAGCCAATGTGCTGATGATTAGGGCCTGTGTAATCTTTGCATCTGAAAGAAATCTTGATTTTCGGCCCCAGTCTAACATTTTCCCTGTTACCAGTGAATATTTTAACCATGGACTAACCATATCACAGGCTCCCAGTTCCTTCCTCTCCAGAGACGTATAGGAAGGATTTCCAAAGATGCTTTTTCCAACCTGAGGCAAAAGAGCAAAATGCTTCTTCCCAAAATGTTGAGCTGTTTCCCAGATAGCTCTTACAGTCTGCAAGTCAGCAAAAGAGACTGGGAGATTGCCATTTCCCAGCTCCTGTGCTCCCAAGGCAGCAGCAGCTGGTGTCATGCTGGACAACATGTCTTCACTTTAGTTTCATCTGCGTAAAATACGGAGCACAGGAGGGTAAAAAAGCCACATCTTTGGAAAAGGATATGGGATGGTGCTTTATTCTTATCACCTGGGGTATATTCCTCCTCAAACAGAACAGGTCCTGATTTCACAGTTAATCTCCACTGACAGTATTGGGCTGCAATAACTATATAACATCAGCAGTCACAACTCCTGCCTGCATTTTGTTCCAGTAATTCAATTACAACGCATGTGGAACAGCCATGTAACACCAGTGTTGTGTATCTAGGCCACTTGAAATATAAATGGGCCCTATTAAGAGTGGAAGCATTTAGATATAAATAACCGAGGAGTGCAATCAGCTTCAGAACATCAACTTTAAAAAAGCAACCTTGTCATTGGCTTCCAGACACCCATTTCCCATTTGTAATGGTTATTTCTAAAGTTTTTTTTCTGTTTAAAAAAACTGCATTAACCCCAGTTTGAAGTGAAACTTGCTGGTGTCAGTTATCGCTGAAAGGAAGAAGGGGAATCTCATTTCAGGTAAACTGGGTCAATTCCCTTCTTTGTCATTATGAATAATTTTGTTGCCGCAGCTTTTAGAAAGTTATGTAAGTTGTCTGAATCACAGAAATGCCTAATTCACATAGCAGCACATGGCTAGAAGCTATGTGGAGTTTCACCTACCTATACACAATGTGAGAAAAACACTTTTTTTTTTTTTTTTTTTTTTTTCTTTTTTTCTTTTAGGCATACTGTATATAGAAAGTAAAATCAGTTCCACCAACATGGAAGAAGTTCACACCCTCTTGAAAATAAACTATTCCCACATTTATGCATGAAAAACATATCCCTTTGCATTGACATAACTCTTCTTTGTTCTGTCCTCTGAGTTTACTTGAACTACTGTGACATCATAGTTCCTTAGGTAATTCATGTTTAAAAAGCATTAGAATACTGGATAATATAACACAAATGTGAAATTCTATATTACTTCCCCCATAAACCTGTTGCAAATCTCATGAGTCAGCATATCACAGTATTTTTCCTTTTACAGTCTTTGAGGGCTCATTTCTTTCATTTCCAAATTTCTGGACTT
>VWZY01005198.1:466040-496155 GCA_013399075.1 Chloroceryle aenea | reverse complement strand
GATCCATAAGATTTGGAAAGAGAATGAACAGTGAGATTCACAAATAACCTGAGTTCCCTTTGGAATAGTTTGTCCATATGGTTTTAAGGTACCAAAACATTCATCCATTGTCTTTGAGTTCCTAAGCTATCCTACTAAAATCTATTTTCTGTTACATGGATGGAAGCTCCTCCCAAAGAGCCTAAAGAATCTTAAATGCAGACAATCGTCAGAGATTTCTGTTTTCTAAAATTCGTTTCTATTCATCAGATATGGAAGTAGATATGAGAATTTCTACACATTATTAAATATTTTCTTTTTTCTCTCTTAGAAGACATATTCGTTACCATTAACCACTGCAGTCTAGAAGAGGGATCAACTTCAAACAAAGCAGAAATAATTTTCCTGAACCTAGGGAACGACATCAGGATTCAGGTGATCCATATTTACTCTTCGGGCAGATACTGGCTTCCAAATTACCCATAGCTAATTACTTTCAGCTAAACTGTGGCTCCATTGCTTATACAAAGAGTACTGCACAATGTGAATCCTCTCACTTAACCTGAATAAGGTTTTTTGTGAATTATTCGTATTGAATGAACTGAAACAATTTGTCATTTTCCTGGAAGGAAATTAATACTGGTGGGGTTTTAATTTCTTTTTCTCTTTCTCTTTTATTTTCTTTTTTTTAGGGGAAACACTACCTCACAGTCTGATCCAGTTCCTATTCTTTCAGCTCTTACATTAGAACAAGGCTCTCATTTTTATTGCTTAGAAATTAAGGTAAAGACCTCACTGAAGTATATTTTCTTCTCCCTCATTTCTACATTTGTCTTTTCAACATATCATGGGGGCTATGCGCAGGGTGGTTGGCAACATGTGGTCTCGAGCTGCAGTTTCTCCAGGAGACCCTGCTGCAGTCTAATGCACTGCATTTATTCATAGCAACATTTCCTGACTATTGACATACTGCCTGTAACATGCATATAACATTATAGCAAGTTTAAAAAAACAGAGGCAACCACCTTACTTCCTCTTTCTAGTAGCACATGTGTGTTAATTCATTATCCTCTTGGTCACTGGAAAGTTTAAAGAATGACTGGCAATTTCTTTCCTCCTTCAACATAAAGAGCTTTAACACTTTCACTCCTCAGGGTAGAAACTACTTAACCTCAATCAAAAGACTTATTAACAGTTCCTAGCATGGACTAGCTGCATGATAGAATCTTCCAGACAAGCTTTTTTAGTCCAAAATGGACATCAGTTCATTGACTGTTCCCCTAGATGTCCTCACAGGCTATCCAAAGTTACAGATCTGTGGATGTCCAGTAAACCTTCATTCTTTACAACACTGTAATTTCACTACTGCTACAGCCTGTCCCACCAGGCACTGCTGCAAAGACTAACTTTTCACCAAGTCCTACAGACTCCAACCTTGTTATATCAAATGGAGACAGCATGAAAGACAAATTGTACCCATTGTACATGACCAGATGACTTAAGAAAGTTGGTGTCTTACACACAGAAAGATGCTGGAATGTGGTTCAAACCTAAGTGGGAAATTGAATTGATGAAAAAACTGTATCTAGAAAGCAGGATTTGTGAAAGAGGGATGAAGGTTTACGGGCTTTGTGCAGTGCATTATGCTATACTGTCCCAAATACTCAGATGAGCTCATGTAAAGGTAGCTCAGCTGTCTCTTCTACACAGTACTCCATACAATGCAGAGTAAGTATACCTGGAATATTAGAATTTGAGACTTGGCTCTGTGTCAAGTGGAACTAACACCTTGAAAAAATGTGTAAAGTTGAAAGACGGGTAAGAAAAAAACAGAATGGGTGATGCACCAAAAGAAAGTATTGATAAAGATATTAGGATCTTTTCATAATTAGCTTGAATGAGATCTGCAAAATTACAAGTCTTTGAATAGGAATGCTCAAGGGGAACAATTTGAGGCTGCTCCACCCCTTCAGTGGGTACTCATCAGATACATGAGTCCTTGACTGCTGCTGGGATCCCTTGGCAATAACAGTCTTCCATGGGATTTTTAAAGTAATAATTTGCTCTTCTGACTTTGCAGCCCCTTTCTGCTGCAGTGAAGCCCTTCTCATTTTCAATCCATAGACTATCTTCTAGAGGAGAAATGTTGCCCATATCTTGGGATAATGACTTGAGCTGAAAATATTTTGTTTGTCCCAGTAAATGTCTCATAAGAAATTGAGCCCAGGCTTTTGGATGACCAAATGGCACTAAGTTACACAATAACACTAAATTGCACTAAGAAACTTCCAGAGAAGACATCAAGTACCTAAATCCCAGCTTATGCTTTGCTACATTTGCATCAAAGAAGCATTATCAACAGATGTCACCGGGATTGATACCCTCCATCCAAACCGCCTATTACTGTAATATCCTACTAGGGTCTTGTTATTCATTATCTATGGTTTCATTAGCACACTTACTGTCCATGGAAACTGTTATATCAGGCTGCATCTGAGGGTGATCTGCTGCATATATTAAAAGCTGCTTCTGAAACTCTCCAGCACTTAGCAGTTTTCTCAAAGTTAGTACAACAGATGACTCATGTCCCATCCCTTGCCTTTAAAGATGATGGACCTAATCCAATTTGGTGGTGGGAAGGAGTGAACCAGACAGCATAATGATGTACAAACACCCAGGGTTCCTAGATGTATCTAGAGCTATAGCTGTCTCAGTTTGGGAAAATGAAAAACAGGAGCATTGGTGTTATCTCATGGGTAAAGCTGAGAGGCTTCAACTGCACTAAAACTCAGGCTACGGAATGCATTTTCCATTTTCTAAATTGTCATGTTCCCAAATGGGCTCTTAAGAGATGCTTTGCAATCTTAAAAAAAAAAAAAAAAAAGTAAATCAGATTCATAGGGCCTCAAAGGTCAATTACATTTAAAAATGCTGAATCCTTTTACATTAATGCTTCTAATTGTTTTTACTCCAAGGGTTTTCACTCATATGTCAAATTCAGTCTCTCTTTTTCTTCTCCTGGGTCACAGATGCTTAATATTGTTACTGACACATAATAAATCTTTTTATTTCTCTTTAATATGTATCTTCTTTAAAATTAGTCTCTTTAGATTATTAGCTCAATCTGTTGTTCAGTGGTTGGATGTCAAGGGGTTGATTTGGGTTTGGGGTTTTTTTATATTTCCTATTAGGTGTCTGCTATTACTAGTTGGTCTTAGGAAGAAGTTAGATCAGGCAGTAACACTTAGAGGTCAGCAAGCACCACCACCAAAAAGTGCTGGAAAATGAAATGTCTCAAATGTTAAAATCAATGGTGTGTAGAATTTTGCCTATCTCTTCTTTTGATAATCTCTTTTCCTTTCTCTAATGGAAAATAAGAATCACCAACACCTGATGACTATATATGTGGAAGGTTTTTTTTCTTCTTAGAGTTTTGAGCTGCCATAGGTTTTAAATTATCAGAGTGAAAACTGAAGTATCTAGAGACAAGAGAGATATTCCCAAATGTTTCAGAGGAGGACTGCAACTCCTGCACTGGTAGTTTTCTAGCATTCTCAAGAGAAAAGGCAGCTTGTGGTAAATACTGCACTGAAAGCATCTGGACAGCTATAGATCAGAAAAGTCTTTTTGCCTCACGGATGTTTTCCAGTGCTCAGCATTAGCTATTCTCAGCCCTCCTCCTTTTTTTTCTTTTGCCAGTCATAGACACATCAAAAAGATGAAAGGAGCAGGAAGACAGGAGAAAGGGGAGAACTGCAGAGAGCCATGCAATGCTCCGAAAATAATTCAGAAGTCAATTAAATTAGGATAGCTGTACTCACCAGTAATGATCACCAAGGACACTTATCCTCTTAGCACCGTTTAATGTCAGTTTTCTCTTTATATTGCCTGGGTCAGAACAACTTCCATACTCATTATCAATTAAGCCTTCTCTGCTTTGGACTGGATCCTTTGATCTCATTGTGTTTCTCTCAGCATTCATCTGGGATGTAGAGAGCTCATCATCTTATTGTTCATTTGGTTTTACTACGAAAAGAGAATGGGTTCCTATTCCAAAAACTCCAGTTGTTGGAACAGGCAGATACTATTGATTAAGAGAGAACATCTTGAAAAGCATCAGGCTAGAGCATCTTAAAATTCCACCTCAAGAGACTCAAAGAGCATCTGTTACCAGCTGAGGGCTGTTTACTGAGCTGTTGGATGTGGTACACGTGGGCTCTGTGTGGATACTCCCAACAGAGTCTTTCATGTCAGATTCAGTAACAGCTTGATTGCCCTGCCACTGGGAGTTACCACAGTGCTTTGCCTTTACTTAGCCCGGCTCCCACTGAGGTCAGTAACAAACTTGCTCAACTAACTACAGAAATTTAGTCAACATTGATACACTCTGCAAAATTCCTACCCAAGTCAGAGAAATCCCCTTCCTCTTTTCTCTAGTTCTTATCTTCGTCAGCAATGTCAGCACTGAAGCTAAGAAAGGTGTGAGGTAGCCAAATGCCACTAAATTTTTCTTACCTCTTGTCACCGGGGTAAATAATATCTTGGCTGAATAAAGAAGGTCTTGATCATAATTTTCAGGACAGCATTTTCTGTGAATAGTGAAGGAATTTAAATAATATGGAAGAGAAAAAGGGGTCACAAAACAAAGAAAATACTTCCAAATCAATAAGTTAATGCCTTTAGAAAAATGGTTAATTGTATTGAAGGTTTGTTGGACTTATCCAAGTGTGTAGGTTGCTGCAAGTGAGCACTTGCTGCTCTGATCACTGGCAACAATCTATTTTGGAACAGTTGCTCCAAGAGAAATCCCTGATACTCACAACCCTGTTCTCTACTTCTGTCTCTTGGACTAGATGACAGTATACACAACCATGGCACACTGAAACTTCAAGAGCCACATTCCTTGTGCTGCCCAGGCTTTGCACGTAGAAAAGAACAAAGTTGCCCTTCAGCACAGATTTTTGCTGCATATTCAACACATCACATTTTCAAGAAAAGGTCATGATTGGTGACCATTTGTAGTTAAATCCCATTTGCATGCACCTTCAGAAAGAAAATACACTTACCGCAGTGATTTTAAGAGTTTCTCTGCTGTTCTTTCCTGCATTTACAGTGTGCTTAAGAAGCCTGTGTATAAACTACAGGAGAGCAAGGAAGCTGGGTGTCTTGATATTGACTGTTTGCAAGGTTAACAGAAACATGACAGATGATTGAAGTGTGACAGTATTATCTGAAGGCAAGTGTTGCCTGTGCAAGCAGATCCTGCCCAGGATTGGATGTGCAGATCAGCTAATACACTTGACTGGCCATGCTCTTTCTTTCTCTCTCACAGCTGCCAATGAAGGAAGCTGACAAAACTGGAGACACTCTACATACACTGCGATATCCCACATTGCATATAATGTGAATTTTTTATTTCTTATTTACATAAATTCCTTCATTTCCTCACTCTTCCACCTATCAAATCAGTAACTCTTCTGTAAGTTTCTTCCCTGAAAGTTTCTGTCATCATTAGGGAGCATCAGTAGTCAATCAGGAGCATTATGGAGGCAAAAATCTCTCTCTGGTCCAGGCAGAGCCTAAAATAGAGGCAGAAGCACAGCTAGCAAGACTGTTCCTCCTCCCTGATCAGTGGTAGGGATCTTACTTAGTGTAAAGAGAGAGAACAAGATCCTGAAAAAGCATCAGTACGCTGAGCTAGATATTTTTCTATCCTGTTTTGACCAGTAAGATATAAAGGCAGTACTGTTTCTATGACACATTTCAAAATATTTCAGCATTAAATATTAAGCTCTACAGATCAGATCCAAAGCCACTAAATAGCACATAGACAGAGAGCTAAAAGGCATTTTAAATGTCCTAGTCGATCACTTTTTTGATACAGAATTTTTCCTTGGATTTTGTCCAGTCTTAATTGTCCCAGCACTTTTCTTCAGAGGCTGTTCTCCTGCCAAAGACATTTAGGCAGATGGTAATAAGCAAGTCAGGGAAAAAGAGAAATTTCCTGGTTTACTTTCCTCCAAAGATACATTGGGGAGCTTTCTTGATATTTGGCCATGATATTTGATTTTTCTGTTGCTAAAATGTAATACATTTTAGTGACACTACCCTCATCTCTTAGCTCTCAAAGTGCATTCCCATCAACTCCTAATCATACATCCAGAAAAGAGGTATTTTGAAATTATGAAGTCTGCCATGGGGTTATGTTATNTTGAGTATGGAACAGGCTGCCCAGAGAGGTTGTGGGCTCTACTTCTTTGGAGACTTTCAAACCCCACCTGAATCTGTTCCTGTGTGGCCTGCCCTGTCTGATCCTTCTCTGGCAGGGGGGTTGGACTGGGTGATGTCCAGAGGTCCCTTCCAACCCCTACCATTCTATGATGGTCAAACACAAGCCATCTGTATTTGAGTCAAAAAATCCATATCCAAGTTCTTCCAGTATTGTCCTTTGAGCTGTTGAGGGATTCATAATAAATAAATAAATACATAAATATTAGCTTTACATAGCTCTGGACTAACAGCTTTTTCATACAGGTTTTTCCTCTTGACACCTTGGGCAGGTTCTGTCTGCACCTGACCATGTGTATAACATGTTCCACATCTGTACTCTGGCACTTACATTAGTATTCTGACCATCAGGTTACCTTTATTGCCCACTGGGATACCTGGAACTATAGGTTTTGGAACAGTTCATGTCAATCAGGCCTTGCTCACCTTAGAATTTACTGGTAGATCAACCTTGGGTGTTTGTGGTCAGCTAGCTCATACAACAGTGTCACTTCTTAGTATTATTCATTACAGTCCTTTATATTCTGATATTCCACTTCTTTAGGATGAAAACTGTAGCATTTCTACCAGCACATTTGCACAATACCCACAATATTTACTATTGGCATTATTGCCTGTGACATTTTTGGCTACTTACAATAGCAAATCAGACCAAGTTGAATAAAGCAGCACCAGAGAACTTCCCATTTTATTTTGCATAATATTTTTCACCGTATGCAATAAATTGGAGCATTGTAAATATAATGGAACATGTGGCTTTTTACATGCATTGTGAAATCCATTAAATCTGATATTCTGAATGGCGAGATAATATTATAATTACTTGCATTTTTCCCCTGAGTGCACTGTATAGATATTAGCCCATATGATTTTTCTTATTTTAAAAAGCTTATTTCATTTCCTTTCTAATTGCTGTTCTTTGTTGTTTTGATTCTTTGTTTGCCTTTTGTTAGAGGATAAACTAATTTATGAAAAAGAATTGGAAGCATTTATTCTCAAATTCATTCTATCTGATACATTCGACATTCCTAATGCACTGAATTTTTCCACAACCAGCTCTAAATTCTAAGCTACGAGAGCTAAGGTCCTTTTAAGGAAAAAAATAAAGAAAACAAAACAAAACCAAAAACAAACAAACAAAAACCCCAACCAACCAAACAAACAAAAAAAAAACACAAAAAAAACCCAAAACAACCAAGCAACCAAACAGAGAAAGTCTTTTAAAATGAACACTAAGCTCAAATATTAATTACCTGTAGCCATCCAGAGATAGTTTCAGACATTCACGCAGGTGAAGAGGGGTTGTTCATGTCACCTTTCTGTAATTATATGAAGACGGGAGTGGAAACCATTGACACATGGCAAATGAAACTGATCTTGAAGAGGGCACTGTTATAAAGAATCAGTGAAGTATGCACCACTAGGCTTTGACCTTCATGCAGCAGGAGGCAATGAAACAAAATTCTTTGATTTAGGAGAGAGTTTTAAAAAGAGAATTAGATAGTTTATGAATCACAGAGGGCCAGGATTGCAGCTAGCACTGCTTGGGTGCACAAGAAGATAAGATTGTAAGGAGCCTTCCCTCTCCTTGCCTTGCTGTCGGTCCTTGGACTTTGTGGATGTGAAGGCTCAACTAAAGATAAAGGACTGGAAACTCCAGGGAGTGTAGAAAAAGGTAATAGTCCTTGCATTTTCTGGGCTAGATGACAGAACAAGGTCAGTGGGGAGACAGCACAGTGAATGGGAAAGAGGAGCTTGTCACCTTTACTTTAACTGCTCTAACAGCATTTTCAATCCCCACGGATTTCCTAAATTCCTACCCCATCTTAACCCAAACCAGGAATGTCTCCAATAGCATGTGTGGTTCAACACTATATTCAAACGGCTGAAGCCTTTGGAGAGTCTGTGAACTACAAAGGTAGCTAAGAAAGCTAAACCTGCTTTCAGTAAACTTAAATATTCAGGAAGGAATTTGGATAATTTGAAGACTGATGAATCAGGAGAGATTGACAACTAAAATCCTGTCCTAATATTTAGCAGTTCAAAATCTGTAGGCTGACATTTCCTTTTCTTCCCTAGCACCTATTCAGTTCTATCTCTGGAGCACGATGTTAAGATGTGTTTCAGATTTTCTTGCAGTTCTCTGCAGGCAGCCATCCTACTGACTCCCAGTCTCTCCTTACAAGGTTGTCCACTTCTTGTGAGCAGTAACAAAGTGCTGATGAAGTGGAAGTTTCTGTCTGTAAGGTGGGAACATAGATGGTTGCTTGTCAGGGAATGGTTGCACGAACACATCATCAGCATGGGGTGAAGAAGCCAGGCCGAAGGCCTGTGTTCGGGCCCTGTGTGTGTGTGCACGAGAGGCCTGGGTCTGGGCCCCTGAGTGAGTGCGTGGGGGCACGAGCAGGCATCCTTAGCCGTCCTTGAAGGCAGAACAAAGAGGATCCTGGCGGCTTGCCCAATTTCAAAGGCAGAAGATAAAATGCTGAATACAGGACACTATGAGTGTGGGAAAGGCCTTAAGGATGAGCCTGCTGCATGCCCCCAATTAGGATGCTGTTAGGTGTGTGGACAGTGTGACTGACCAATTGCTTTTAGTCAAAGCATATATAAGCATGGCTAGAGAAACAATAAAGTTGAACGTGACTGCAACTCATCTTGAGTCAGGATCATTGTTCCCAGGCCTTTTCCCACAGTTGCTGAGGAGTTCTCCACTATTCACATGTTTATTGTGGAGAGCTGCAACATACAGCAGAGAGGCGCTGAGCTGGAATCTGAGCAAAGAGTGAGGGTTGAGTTGGGCAGACAGCAGCCAAGCAAGTGAATTACAGGAAAGACCATCGTCAGAAGTGGTCTTCAATCTTCTGATTATCATGATGCTTTGTCTTTAAGCTAGAATGCACACTTGTTTACATGCCATGACACTCTTAATGTTCTTTGCTAAACGTGTGCCTTGTACAGGGAGAAAGAAGTCTTTGCTAGTCCCAACACAAAGCAGGAGTGAATAACAATCAGCAATTTATTAATTTACTTCTAGGGGGATGAGTTAACTCACCAAAATGTCATCACGACAGTGGAAATGCCACAGCAAGTCTCACTGTGCTTATCATCAGTTACTGATTTTTATATGTTGTAAATTTACAGCCAGAAAGGAATATGGCAGGATGAAACCTTAGGAGGATAACATGTCATCAGGTTGCTTTTAGATTAGCCAAGAATGGGCATCTCATTAGCAGTGTCCATATTTCAGATGGCATCCCTCTCTCCACAAGCTCTGTGCTAAGTTCTTTCTTTGTTTCCTCTCTTAGCCATTCTAGATACTTTGCTGTACACCCCCATAAGATGACAAACCTCTTTATTTGGCATTGCATGACATTTTAATGAACTTAAGTTTGCCTTGCCTTTCAGACATTAGAAATAGTGTTTGCCTCTGTGACCTCCCCTACAAATGTTTCATCAATTGACAAATTCTCCACCTGTATGGGATAGGTCAGACCCTTAAAGCCCTGTGTAGCTATGTCTGCTTTGGTTATACCCATTTTACTTTCACACTTGACGTGGATATCCTGCTACTGAATGCTCCAACACTTCTTTCCCCATCGGTTCTTAACTACAACAGTAAACAACCCAGCACATTCAAAATGCTGCATTCAGAGAAGAACATATAAATATTTCATCACACACTGACTCTTAGAAAAATGTGAACAAATTAAGGCTCTCGTGTCTCGCTTGGGAGATCAGTATTTTATCTTCCCTCTATTAAAAAAGTAATAATCAAAGAAATGCTGTAAACTAACATGAGGTCTCCTGAGCAACATGCAGCATGTCATTAGTCTGCTATTTATATCACACACACAGCCCCAGAAGTCATGGTATAAGGAAAGGCTATGTGATAATTAGTGCCGGAAGAGTATTGAGTTCAACGTGCAAATGAAACAAATACTAATCATCCAGATGGTGTCATCTCTCCAGAGCTCCACTCTGACTGAGGATTATTAATCTTTCTTTTTTTAATTTTTTTTGTTCTTTTTAATGCAATCCACAGAAAAATAAATGCAGAGGATTATGAGGCAATACAGTATCATTTATTACTGCTGTTAATGAGTTGTGTGATGATGCCTGGAGATACAAGAGAACAGAGAGCAGGTCCCTCCTGTGCTCAAGTCTGTACAAATACAGAGGTGGTCCCAGCTAAGCATCATGAAGGGGATCACAGGCAAAGTGGCTTAGACACAGAGCAAAGGATATCTGAAGTCCCTGCCACACGATTAACATTTTGTGACATCCTTTTTATCTCCACCATTTTAACCCCTCCCCTCCCTTTCACAACTTCTCGACCTTCTAACTTTTCTTCCTCTTCTCTAAAGTTCTGCTCCCAGCCTGTGACCTTGGATTTGTGCAAGAATCCTGATTATGTTCCCTTCTCTCCTCTCTCAAAAGCTCTTTTGAAAACAGCACTTTTCCAACCAATTCCTTCCTGCTTCACAGAATCCACAAGCCCATTAGCAATTTATAGCACTGTATATGATCAGAGTCATCTGTGAGGCTAAAGTCTGCTTTTAGAAACCAATATTCTGCTGTTGCTGAAGTCAGAGAAGTAACATGGTTTTTAAAGAGGGCAGATACTGATGCATGTTCTTTTCTATATTTTCAGACACTTTAAAGCCAGACTTAACACCTCCTACAGTGATATACTACCATCAACAAAATGTAGGGTAGAATTTCTGTTGCCCTAAATTCTGTGTCAGCTTGAGGTTTATTTGTCCCTAACTAAAACTGAAGATGCTATTAATACTGCTGTTGTTACTATTACTATTAACAATATAGTCCCTGTAGTCTCCATTTTGTTGGCAATAGTACTGATTTCTTCAGTAGGGGTTACCTGATGCCTTGTAAGACCCAAAACTCAGTTCCTCAATCAGAACTGACACTTCTAATGAGTGTTATTTTTACTATGAGACAACACTTTTTAAGAAAAGCTGGGGTTTTTTTTGGATGTTGTTGCTCTCCTTGTTCATCTATTTAGAAGAAGATTTAAAAAAACTGTATGGGACTGACTTCAGTCACTTGTGACCTCATTACCCACATACAACTCCACTGCCATCAGATACACACACTGATGCAAGCGAATGAATAATCAGCTGCATAAAAGGCATTTGCTGGTTGAGGAGACCAGAATTTAATTTTCTACCATGCTAAAGGTTTACCCTTCACAGAAGGGGCCGGTGCCCTAGGCTATTAGGATGAGATGCCACAGGAAGCAGTGGAGAGAGGGGAGCTGTTTGCTGGCTGTTTTCTTTCACTGGGTACTTTTGCCAGACCAATAGACTTCTCAGACTTTAGAGGCTCCAATTTTCAATACTTTACCTGTAAAATGAGGATATGTTATTTCAGGAGGTGTTGCAGTAGTTGAGGCCCCATCCCTGGAGACATTCAAGGTGAGGCTTGATGAGGCTCTGAGCACCCTGCTCTAGTTGAGGATGTCCCTGCTCTCTGCAGGGGTGTTTGACCAGATGATCTCTAGAGGTCCCTTCCAACCCAGACATTTCTATGATCATCAGTTGCTGTGACTTTCAGACATGGAGAGGCTGTAAAAGACTTTCAGAGGAAGACAAGAAGAGCAGTTTCTCAACACCTAGGTCTTTGTAGGCTCTCAGCCAAATTGCCTCTGTGAATTAATCGCACAAGCTTCCTGTACAATGACTGGGGAGAGATTAATAACTTATTCCACAAAGCTACCCTCCCAGCTGAGATAGAAGCAAGAATTTCTGAGGAGACCTCTTTTAAATTCCTCTGTTCCCTGGATCTGAAGTGCTTTCAGGCTTCAGTCATTCTTAGGCTTCATCAGGCCTCTTACTGGGGAGACAACTGGAGGTGGCCCAGCTGTGGAGCCACAACCTCGAGGCTGCAGCTGGTTCTGTGCATATGCCAGTTGTTACTCAGGAAAGACAAGAAGAGGTGGTATTTTTTAACATGCAAAACTTCCAGAAGAGTACTAGACATCATTTTGAATATCCCTCTTAGTTTGGATGCTTTTCTAATGTGGGAAGGAATTATTAGCCAGGGGCTTCAGCATATTTTCCTGCCCAGAGAGCAGGCGCTCTGCTCTATGTAGGTCCAGGACAGTGCTTCCTCTGGTTACAATGTACAGTGTTAGCCCTTGGGTCTGGGGAATGAAGAATTGGCCAAACCAGTTTACTGTTGCTGATGAGCAGTGCAGTGAACTGTTCATCTTGTCAGCACGCACAGGAGTACAAAAGACCAGTGAGGTTACTGCCACACTCCCAGAGAGACTGGTCTTCTGTGCCAACCTTTGCTGCGTCTATTAGGTACACTTGCATTCGGTCATGTAAAGGGCTGAACTACCTCTGTTCACCAATGAGGTTGTGGAGGTTGAAGGTTATTTGGAGGTGAGAGCTGGAAAGGCTGATTTTTCATGGCAATGTGCTGCTTTTTCCACCATTTGCATGAAGAACAGTCTCTCCTAGATGTCCAGAACTGATTTGTTTCTTTGGTTTTGTTGTTGTTGTTTGGTTGGGGTTTTTTTCTGCAAAAGAAAGAATGAGGAATTCAGTGAGTGACAGCCTGCAACATGGGGGTCTGAGATGCCTGTCTCCGCTCCAGATAGTATGGCAGAGGGCCTCCCTACATGGGTACGGATCCAAATGCTGGGCTCACAGAGCACTTTTTTTTTCTTCTTTTGCAGAAAAACATACCAGTGTTTCATCGCAATGTCTAATGGTGCCAGTATGACAGGTTGGGGAAATCAGGCTTTTCTGCAATCTTGCCAGAACTTCAAAAATCAAGTGCTTCAGAGTGCAAAGGGAAAAGCAGTAGCTACCTCTTTGCAATAGCTCATCTTCAACAAAGGCAGGCATCAATCGAGTCAGTGAGCCGACTTTCATTAGTGGTAGCAGAGTGAGGACTACTCACGTCTTGCACGTTCACAAGAAGCACAAAGCTGATTTTCCTTATCTTGGCATCTCAGCTTCACTACTGGTTGAATGGGTGCATTGCTTTTGTTCATCAGTATGGGACTGGGAAACAAAAGATACCCAGCTGCCATTCTTTTTCCCTTTGCAATATAACCAGAGTAGAACATAACACCTAAAATTCACATCATCATGGCTTTCAGGAGAGTTACCCTCAGGTCTATCTATTCTGTCAGCTCTGGAGGAGTCAGTGAGAGAGGACAGTTGTGCTATGCTTGGCCATTACCTCATTTCTTTCTTTTTTGCTTTGCTTTCTTTTCAACCATTTGCTGCCTTCAATCTCTTGGAGCTTCATATGTCAGGAGCAGGAAATAAGTGTGGCATACGATTTTCCTTTCAGCATTGTTCAGGCAATGACAGGATGCAGCACAGATGGAATAAGCTTGTTTGTACTGAATGCGCTGAATTTCAGATAAAGGACAGCTTCACTCCTCTTGAACAACACCCTCTCCTGGTGTCTTGAACAGGGGCCATGAGCTCCACTCCAAGATTAGCCATAACCTGCAGGCAAACAACTTTCTGAAAAAAAATAACATTGAAAGAAAAGTCCTAGGTTGTGTTGTGGGCTTTTTAAAATTCTATCTCTCCCCCTTCCCCCTCCCCCCTTTTTTTTTTTCTTTATTTTTTCTTTATTTTGGACTTCCCATGTACAACTGAGATAAGAATGCTGTATCTTGCTGATGCAGCCACGGGTAAAAGAGATCAGTAGGAGGTTCTGCCTTAACTATTTTACATGTCTTTCAAAACTGGGGTTCTCTTAGAGATGATTACACCCAAGGGATGTAAGATTCACTGTGGAATCCTATTTATTGAGGACTCCCACCCTCTCAACCAGAGACCTCCAGACCAGGAAGGAGTCTCTCTAGCAAAGCCTTATAACCCATCCTTCAATCTGCATTCCACTGACCACTGTCTACCCCTACCTATGTCTTTATACAAAAACCTTATGAGAGAGGCCCTTTTATTTCTGCACATAGATTACAACAAATACCATGTTTTGATAGAATCAGGCTGAACACAGATTCCTCATAACACAGACTCACTTCTTCAAAATGCCTTCTTAGTGCTCAAGAGCAGATATAAAGGCAAGCGAAACAGAAACATAGAATTCTTTAGGTTGGAAGAGACCTTTAAGATCAGCAAGTCCTACCATTAACACAGAACTGCAAAGTCACCACTAAACCATGTCCTGAAATGCCATGTATACACATCTTTAAATATCTTTAGGAAAGTGCCAAAATGTGATTTGAAAGATTCTTGGAAATAAAGTTCATCAACTGCTATTAAATATAATATACAGATATATAATAAATATAACATACAGATCCAGTGCTCAGATACAGAAATACTTCAACTGCTGTTTCCTGGGATTTAGGAAGGTTCATCAGGAGACATGTCACCCTTCCCTTTTCTTGTCTTCTTTCCTTCACCAGATGTCAGGAACAGGTTACTGCTTTAATAGGCTATAGTTTCACTAAGAAGAATCTTTTTTTGGTGTACAGTGCACTGTAATCACATCAGTGATTCCATCGGTATCGCTACATTAATGATGACATTGAAACAGAATACTTGGTGTTACTTGCTTTCACAGAAGAAATGGTAAAGCAGAAAGTCAAGAGAGGATCCTTTCCACCCACTTATTTCCATGATAGCTACTTTAGTTACTGTGTCTTGATTAGGAAATAGCTGCACAGCCTGAAGTCAAGGAAACACAGAGAGAGTTATGAGATAAAGCTTTATTTCCTAGAAAACCTAGTCCAAATGCTCTCAGTCTTTGCAGGAATTCTGCTGTGCAGATATCTGTACTCCTGCTGACATGCATCAGCGTTTTGCAATATGCAGCAGTACCTCCTTCTCTCTGTTTCATCACTGGGTTCAGTTTGTTAATTAAGCAAAGGCGTGAACAGAGAGGTGCCTGTGACTCACCCTTGCCACATGAGCAACAGATAACAAGAAGAGGAAAGGTGATGGTTTCATGATGGTCCTTACCCCTGAAGAGTAATGCCTTATTATATAGACGTAGGAGCAGACTTGAAGGTAGTGTTCCCATGATAACTGCATAGCATATGACAGGCAGATGTGCTGCTCAGAGTGGCCAAGTCTAAGCTAGTAAACCCTGATGAGGATTCCCATAAAAGTTATCTTGTATCTCTAGCTTGAAGGGAACTGACAGGCTCCCGTCACAAAACTGATCTTAGCCCTTTGCCCTTCTTTCTGTTGCCAACATATAAAAAGGTTCAAAAATAAGACTTGGGCCATGACAGTAAGATCAATCTGCCTTCCTCATTGGGAGACAGATGGAGAAGGAGCACAGGAAGAAGAACAGGAGCTTAAGAAACCCTGGTCAGACACACTGCTGATGTTGGAGACATGATCCAATAAGCAAGTTATTCAGTACACTCTACCTTTTGGCCAATGGGCCTCTCAGAGCCTACATGCTTCAATTACATCACCTTCTGTGCCTCTTACACAGGTCTGTGGTGGCTTCTGCCTCAGCCCAGGGGACAAGGAGACACAGGGGTCAACTGACCTGACCAGTGTTGTACTTAACAAGTCATTAGCAGACTTTGTGAAGGGACACATTCCCGCCAGCACCACTGCTCTCTGCCTTCCCTACAGATCCAGAAGGAGCTAAGTCAAGAATACACTGAAGTCAGTGGAAGTCTTTCCACTTATTCCCTCTGCTCTGGAGATTTCAATTTCAGTAATTAACACAAGATGGATAAACAGTTGTAGTGGTAATAAAGGAAAGTAAGAGTCACTTTTGCTTTCCCATCCTCTTCTATTGCTGAACAGATTTTTATTACTGCTTGCATCTTTCTATTCCAACTTCTGGCATCTATGTACAACATCTGCTTTGAATCATTTTGGGGCATAAACACAGGAAGCTGAAGTACCTCAGTGAAATGAACATGGTGTAACAAAAGAACAGCAGTTTGTGAGGTTAGTAAAAGCAATGGTCTGACAAATTTTCACTTCTCTTCAGAAGGATCATGAGACGTGAAAACTCAAAGAAATCCCTTATTGTCACTTGTGCAGATCATGGGTATTTTGCAGGCCTCAGTGAGTTCCTGTTTATCCTGGAATGATAGGAACATAGGATAATTCAGGAAAGGAGACCTATGGAGGTCATCTAGTCCAAACTAAACCAACATCAACTATGTCATCAAACTCACAATCTTTAAGTTTTGGGGTTTTTTTTCTTCAAGATATTTAGGTCTTTAAAATCAAAATTTTATAATGTGTGTACATACTTCTGTATTATCTGTGAGTTTATTAAACTGAGGATAGATGATGATGTTTTCTGCAATAGCAGACTTGAGAGAATGACTCAGAACTCTTCCAGGTCTAGTCACTGTGACTCACAAGAAGGAAACAAGTGACAGCTAGTCTTGAAATCCTGCATCTTGGAAAAATCCCGGGAAGAAATACACTGTACCTAAATGATTATTGTCACACAGGACACTTCTGTTCTCTTAATTTCCTTTTTTCTCCCATGACAGAGTGATCAAATTAGACACCTTAATTATATGGTGTGAAATCTACCCAGTGAAAGACCTGAGCCTGACAGGCCTGGATCATAGAACAAGAGGAAATGGCCTGAAGTTGAACCAGAGGAGGTTCAGGCCAAGTATCAGGAAGAATCTCTTTACTGAAAGGGCTGTCAGGCATTGGAACAGCCTGCCCAGGGAGGTGGTAGAGTTACCATCTTTGGAGGTGTTTAAGAGCCAGGTAGATGTTCTGCCTAGGGACATGGTTTAGTGGTTTTAGGGCTGGGAATAAGGTTGGACTTGATGATCTTGAAGGTCTCTTTCAGACAGAACAATTCTATGATTCTGTGATTCTATAACTCACAGCAGTTCTTCTGATGCACAAGAACAATTCTTCTGATGCAGAAGAACTAGCACCTACATTTTTTCTGAACACTACAGTATGGAGTTGAGGGACTCCTTAAACCAGGAAGGCTGAGGAAAATCCCAAGTCTATTGCTTTAAATATACCAAATAAATTATATATATTTGCCCCTGGGAAAAATAAAGCAAAACACTTACATGGCCCTAATTGTTTTAAAGAATCTGAAGGGTATAAATACTAAAACTTGCATGTATATAGAGAGAACAGAATTACTTTTTCTACTCCCAACCATTTCTCTAAGTTTAGGTACCAGAGCTCAGGCACTTGGCTAGGCAGAGCATCTTACAGTAATTAGATAAATGCACTTATCTCATGCTTACATAAGATTTTATATTAAGTGGCTGAAAAAAGATAACAAACTACTTCTGCTTGCAAAAAAATATCTTCCTCCCCAATAAAAACTGTATATGCTTTATGATTTTTCTAAGGCAAAAGAAATTCTCCTGGCTTTTGTGAGAGGTGTGGGGCCCTGGGGCCCAGTTCAGTGGAAGAGTGTTGTTGTATTTGGTTCAAAAGATTGATGCTCCAAATGGAAAAGAGAGATCGATGACAGGAAGCTGAACAGCTGCCTTCAAATTACTCAATGCATGTTGAATTTGTAGATGTTGAATTCCCTTTTGGATGCAGGTTTAGCCTTTGCTGCAGAGACAGTTAAGCAAGACAGAGCACATATTTAGGTCAGCAAATGGAAGACAAGGAAGGGTCTTGCAGGAGAAGCAAGGACAAATATTAATCACAAATACAAGAAATAAAGGTAGTCCTATCACATGAGGGCATCAAGGGATAAAGTTTATATTTGTAGATTATAATTTTAAATCTGTTCCTAAAGCAATCTACTTCTTCCATCCATGTTTGGAGGCACTTAAAAGTTCACAAATGTGGCTATTTTCAGTCCCAACTATCTCATGAGACTGCAAGTTCTATCTCTGAGCAAATGGAGGAGCACTCACTTTTTTTGCTGCCTTTATTTTTTGTTTGAGCAATTCAACAGCTGATTGACAAACAAGCTTCACTGGGATTCAGAAATGAGGCATTTCTCCCCTCATTTTTCTCTGCTAGGAGATTATTGTGAAAAGCGTTGTCAGAGCATAACCAACACACCAGATAAGATTGATGCTTAAAAATATAATTAATTGCAGCTTAAGGAAATTCCACCCTGCTTTAAAACCTAGTGGTCATATTGGGAGACTTGGTTTCAATTGATTCATCAGGAGGACAGGCCTCAAAGCTGTACCCTCCCAGCAAATGCTCTGACTCCCAGGAGCAGGGTACGATGGGTGGAAAGGTGCTGCAATCCTGCCACTGTACAGCAAAAGTGAAGAAAAAGCTCTTTTTAGCTAAGATAAGAGCATCAATGGGAATAGAATGGTGTAGCCCAATAGTTAGGGATGGGCAAGAAGGGGCATTTCCCCCACCACCCTCCACTTCTTCTGAAAAGAGAAGAAAGTTCTCTACTACTCTTCTGTAGTAGGGAAGAAAATTGACCAAGACCTGTTGCCTGGCTACAAAAGCACAATGTAAATCCATGGTGCAAGAACAGGATAGCCTCACTTGTGTTGTCTATAGAGAGCAGTTACTGGCTTATGCTATTCCTCAATACCGTGTCCAGGCATCATCCAAAAGATGTTTAGATGTACCCACCAAAGCTATTTTAGAGAAAATAACACCAGTTAAACATTATGGTTAAATGCATGCTTGTGTTTAAGAGCGTTCCTTGGCCCAGTAGAGTTTATGGTTCATTGCCAAAAGAGGCTGACGTTCAGAGTGTCTTGTGCCCCAAGCAAGAGGGACTAAAATTTATAAAGCCTGAGAAGCCATCGCCATTTTAAGGTCATAACAAGTGGAAGTTAAGATTTCTGGAACATTTATGTGATAGGGCTTCTTTTATTGGAGGGAGGGTATGGAGGCACCAGCATTAATTCCTACTCACAGTTATAGCAGTGGCTAGGAAAGAGAACTGTGAGTCAAAAAGGAGGTTCCTTCTTAAAGTTTATTATTTTGTTTGGCTCTGTAGCTTCTTCAGCATTAAATCTCATTTGGCGAGGAGAAGTGCCTTCCCACAGATGTACGTTTTATAATAGGCATTTCAGAGTGCAGGGACTAAAGGAAAGCATTTCTGTCTTAAGTACACTCATCTCTCAAATGACCAGTCAGCATATGTAGACAGAATATTCAGTTACTGTAATTTAGTACACTACAGAACATAGAGTACTGAGAAGCAGAAGTCAATAAGAATATTTAATAAACAGAAGAACGGGAAGGCTACACCGAATTATCGCCAGCTTGTTATCCTTACGGGTCCTATTCTATCCAATTTTCTCTCCTTAAAAACTCATTTTCCTTTATTTCAGTAAGGCACTCAACCTTCTCCACCATTCACAACAATTGCCTCTTCAGAAAATAGACAAGGGAACAGAGAAAAACACAGGCTGAGGGGGAAGAATGTAACTGAAGCAAAGACTGCAGTGGCACAGGCGGAGGTAGAGACACTCAGCTTTAGATCAGGGACTGTTTCGAATCCTTGAATCTTGCCAGGGCTTCCAGCATTCTGCATTTTGCACAATTTACTGATGTTCTAGCATCAAAGCAGACCTACCACCTCCTCCCTTTCTTTTTTCTATCTTTGTTTGGGGTTTTGTGGTTTGTTTGTTTGGTTTTTTTGTTATTGTGGTTGGTTGGTTTTTTTCATTTGGTTTGGGTTTCTTTTTTGTTGTTTTGTTTGTTTGGGGGTTTTGTTGTTTTTTATTTGGTTGTTTGGTTTGGCTTGATCTGTTTTATAGTTGACCTTTCTCCTTGCAGTAGAATGTTAGCCTTTAACCATACTGTTACTGTGCTAATTGATTAAAGTTGGAAAGGACCAGGAAAGACAGTTTAAAAAAAAAAAAGAGATAAATAAATTACCCACCCCAAAATAAAGGATAAATTTTTGTCTCCATCCTGTTAGCTCAGAGCCACAATGTGAGCCTTACTCAGTTTCTGGGCTACCATCTTCATACTACATTCATAACAGATGAGGACAAAGGAGTTTACTAGTAATTGCAGTGGGGATTTCCAATCTCAGTGACGGCATGGGAGGTCATGAAACAGACCTCAGGACCCATCTGTTAAGTCTGGGTTTGTGCAAGAAAAGCAGACAAAAGCATTATGAATTCAACAACTCTTCATCTTTTCAATGCCTGACTTGCTTCCCCTGGGGAATTGCTCACCTTGGCCTTTGGAAGGCTGGTCAGACATCTGTGCTGCAAATAAAATGGCCCTGCAAGGTTGAAACACAAGGCAAACATCAGAGCAACATTTCTTCTCTCACCTAAAGACCCAGCCAATAAGGTCATTTCTTCTGTTGCTCTGGAGTGTTCAGTAGATTTAACCACTGACACGTGCTTACCCTCCCCAGCACAATATATACATTCAGGAAAAAAGTCTTTTCTGCAAAAAGTAAGTCAGCCACATGACCTGAAAATGCATAGATCTAACTCGGCCACAGGTTTGCACCCACATGAAGGAACTGCATGGATAAATAGGAATTTTTACTGACAACTGTCACTGGATTAACTTGAATTGTTATAAAGCCAGGGATTGAACACACATATTAAGGTTTTTCTTTTAGATTCATATAGACTTGGCTCCCTCTCAAAGCTGATTCCTGATCATCTTAGAGAGAAAAAAGAATCTGGCAGTGAAACAGAAGGATCATATTTGACTCCTGTACTTTGGGTAGACACCAGTAAATCCTAATGGTGCCATCCCAAGGGGTCCTGTAAGGACTGCCACCCTACTCACACAACACAGAAGTGCACCCAAGCAGTATGTGAATGCATCCTGTGCTGTTACTGCTGTGGAAACAAGGATCTGTATTTCCCTGCGCCTTCTAATGAGAAAATGTGGCCATTAGAGTTCACTGTTTACATTTTCTGCCTAGTAAAACGTTTTATATATTCAGGTAAATACATGAAGTGGGGCATTTTGGAGGGTGTGGTTTTTTCCTCTCACTAGCCATTTGGCCCCTGGAGTAAGGAGAAATCCTGTGACTCAGTGGTGAAGAAAGCAGCGCTAGCTCTCCCTTCTGCCTCTAGCTGACATTACCCGAAACCTCTTGACCAGAGAGTGGAGAACAAGCAACAAAGGAGTTCTGCAAAGTGAGTCTGAGGAGGTTGTACACCCTTGGGCTAAATGTGACCAGAAGACTGGCCTGCATCACAAAACTTCATATTGCATATGAGGAGGGGATTTGGTTATTCAGAAATAGCTTTTAAAAAGATGTAGCTCCTTTTGCCTGCAGCAAATAAAGAAGTAGATCCATAGGCTCTGTGGATGAGCCTCCAAAAGGAACAGATCCTAGGGCAGTCCTGAGTTTGTAGATGTGCAGCCCGTGCTCAAAGAGAAATGTGAAATCCTGTGCTATGTAGACAGAGCCTATCCATTTGCCTTTGTGTGTAGGGAGAGATGAGGACAGAAATGAAAAATCTGTATGATAAGAAAACCTCCACCTTCTCCTGAATCACTTCAGCTCCCCATGCTGAGCTACTCTTGCACAGTAAATTTGTTTTATTATTGTTTTTTCCCACACTCTCCCTTCTCTGTCTCTTTCTTTCTTTCTTTGTCTTTTTTATGAAACACAACATTACTTTTCCTTGAGTTCTCACAATTTTTTCTGACCTGTTGTCCTGATTGACCTGGGCTGGCAAGTGAGCTTTGTTACACTTCAGGACACTAATAGCTAATGAAGAAGTGAGCAAACCCAGCTCACACCAAATTGCACTTTCACTTCAAGAGTAAACTTGTCATAGATTATTTTTTTCTTTCTCCAACCTCTGCCTTTTTAGAAATGCTGGTCAAAACCCCACACATTCCCAAGCTAGTCCAAGTGTACACCTAACATTGAGGTGCACCTTCTCAAAACCAAGATGCTTGAGAACTGCCAATTTGTTGTAAATGGAACACTCATCTTTTATAGTTCAAGGTTTCCAACCAGTGAAGCCAGTGTCAGAAAAAAAATAAAAAATCAGCCTTATAGATGTGAACTGCATTTTTCCACTGTGATGATCAGCAGCACTGAGAGTTTTCTCTATGGTTTGCTGTGAAAACCTGCACTCTTATATGGGCTCACATGGTATGGGCAGACAACAGCATTTAAATAAATCCAGATGTAATAGTATGAGACAGTTATTGGATAATAGCATCTGCTCTCAATACATAACCCTTATTACAGCTAATGGGAAATACACACGCACACATGATTATGGGGAAGATACATCATGCCAGGACCAACAGGTTTCATCTGCTGTTGTCAGGGCTGAAGTTTTTCAAATTTAGCTGTAATAAGACAGAGCTCTGCATGAAGGAAACATGAAAAAACAACCCAGCCCTTTGCATCCCAGCATTTTCTTGTTAGAGGATAAGCACAGGAATGCTTAGGCTGTGCCCAGTGGGCTCAGGGATATTTATTGGATCAACCAGAACAATAAATGTCATATTATCACCCAATCTGCAAACTGCAGCTATGCTCCCATGGCTCATCATCACTACTGCCTTAAGAGCAAATAGGAACCACTTCACACACACACACTCAATTAAGTAATTAAAAGGAAAAAAAGGCTACTCATTAAGCAACAATAGAACTACATTCACTGCCAGTGGGTTTAATGGAAAACATTCCATGGAGTTCACCAGAATTAGGATTTGGTATGTATTAAAATAACAGTCACTGCCAGTGGGTTTAATGGAAAACATTCCATAGTCTTCAGCAGGATTAGGGTTTGGTATGTATTAAAATAACTTAATAGGCAAAAGAGAGATTGTTTTCCAAGCAGGAGAAATCTGCTTGTAAAGGTCTGCCCTGTTTCCACTTGCTGGATGAAATTGGCGTCACGTCCAGACTGAGAAGAGTCTGCAGAAGAGTCACTAAGCCTACACTTGGTAGACATACTAGTATGTATGGGTGGTTTATTTTTACATAAACATTACACTGAGAAGGAGTAAGATCTTGCACAGCTTTGAAGCCACCTTCTCTGGCAGATACCTTATAGGCAGCAAAGTTACATGTTTCTGCTAGTGGAGATTTGAATGTTTCAATTTCTTTCTTTTTTTTTTCCTTCCTGAATATATCTTTCAAATTCTAGATTTATTCTAGGAGAATTTTGTTGTTTGCTAGAGGATTGCACCGTCACATTTTGAACAACAAGGAAACACCTTGAGCTGCTTGTGAAGAGGCAAGTTAAACAGTCTCTGCCTCCAAGAATGACTAACTTGGCTTTGAAATGCTGCCCTAAATTGAAGAATGCAGAAAGGGAAAGAAATACAGATCAGTGATATTCATAAACCTGAGTGGTTGTTTATGCTGTGAAAACAGTGTCAAAATAATGACTTTAACAATATGTACTTTTTTCCTTGCCGTATCATACATCATAACTTTTCATATTTTAGGAGGCAGCTCTTTAGTTCTGTGGCCTTACTGAAATCTCTCAAATTTTGTTTTCACAGAATCATTAAGGTTGGAAATGACCTTCAAGATCACCAAGTCCAACCCTCTACTAAAGATTATCAGGACCACTAAACCCTGTCCTGAAGTACCACATCTGGATGTTTACTGAACCCCTGCAGGGATGGTGATTCCACCCCCTCCCTGGGCAGCCTGTTCCAAGCCCTCACCACCTTCTCAGCAAAGAAATTTTTTCCTTACATCCAACCTAAACCTCCCCTGGGGCAACTTAAACCCATTGCCTCTTGTCCTATCACTTGTTACCCAGGGAAAGAGACCAACACCCACCTCAGTTCAACATCCCTTCAGGGAGCTGTAGAGAGCAGTAAGGTCTCCTCTTCTCCAGACTAGCTTTAAACGGCAGTGCAGGGAAACTCATTTCTGTTAAAAGGCCATCATCAGAGAATGAGGATTATAGCACATTTAATTGATTCTGATATAATCAGACTACTTTTTTAGCCCCCTTTCCTAATCCCACAAGGCTTTATTAAAAATTTTTTCAGAGTCAGCATAAAGTATACTGCACTAAGTCTATAACAAACAAGAAACTTTATCTCTTAACCTTTCAATGCCTGCCTGTGTCTGAAGGGAAACAGCTTTGGAAGATCTCTGATGCTGAGCACCCACTTTCTTTACCAGTTCCCAGCATAGTACTGGTTAGTCTAAATAGTTAGAGAACAGCAGAGATGGACATAAACATACACACACAAATGAGTTAGGCTCAAAAGACCTGCTTGCAAACCATGATTTCACTATTCTTAAGTGGAAATAGAAATGATCTCCTGGCGTAACAGAAATCCCACAGTTATATATTGGATAGGAGACGGGATTAGCTCAGCAGAAGCACAGCTAGATGCAAAGAAATGTGAGCTGACTGTGTGTTGGTATTTATTGATGCAGACATATTTACAAATTCATACCTTTTATGAAGCCAGACACAGGATAACTATTACTTGCTTACAACAGAAAATAATAAATATCAATATATGTAGGTATATAAAGCATAAACAAATATGCTCTTTGGAGGGTTATCCGCTGACTTCTTTATTATAATCCTCCATTTTAACAATAATTAATCAAGGAAAAAGCTTTATCTTGCATCCAGACTCTGACCATCTTCAGTTCTTATCCAGGTAAAGCTGTCTTATGAAGCTATGAGCACCATTTGCAAAAGAATTAAAAGAATAAGTGACTTTAATGCCATTCTCAGATGTGGTAGTTTCACAGCCTTAATGGCATGAAAGCTAACACATAACCTCCAAGTCACCAGTCACTTTTTGTTACACAGGCCCCAGGTTCCCTCTCTGATACTCACCTGCATCCCTCACATAGAATCACAGGATGATAGAGGTTGGAAGGGACCCTCTGGACATCACCCAGTCCAACCCCCCTGCCAGAGCAGGGTCACCCAGGGCAGGCCACACAGGAAGAGATCCACATGGGATTTGAAAGTCGACAGAGACTCCACAACCTCTCTGAGCAGCATAAACCAGACTCTATCACCCTCCCAGTAAAGAGGTTTTTCCTCCTTTTGAGGTGGAACTTCCTGGGTTCCAGCTGGTGACCATTACCTCTCATCCTATCACAGGGCACCACTGAAAAGAGACCGGCCCCTTCTACTTGACCCCCACCCTTCAGATATTTGTAAACATTCCTAAGTTCACACATGCACCATGTCAACCCATGCAGCATTTCAACACCTAGGTAATATTTGCAAGGTCCTTTGAGGACTGCCCATGAATGATTTTATAAGATCTAGTAAAAAAGCCATAGCAAACTTTTCTCATTGTTCCAAAAAGCAATTTCTTAAAAGCCCTACTATTCTCACACTAAAAGTGATGTTTCTAATTTTATTCTTTTTCCACTGAGAAACTATTTAAAAATCCAAATGAGAATGTTTTAATTTTAAGAGAGTTCCTTCTCCCCCTTAGGACTAAAACTTTCACTTTTGAGCATTTAGTAGATCAAAAGTGTTTCACTTCTCTAAGTGATGTGCTGGGCCCATAAGGAAGCCCTGTCCCCTCACTGTTACACATCTTCCTCCACTGTGATAATTGTGGGATTTTTGTACTCCCACTGGAGAAAGACTTTTCTCAGAACTGGGCAAATGGCAAATCCAGACATCAAAGTAACCCTGTCAGATTCAAACAAGTCACACTGATTTGTAAGGTGTTTCCTATGGTACACTCCATTGTACAGGGACTGGATTCAAGCATCATTTTAAACTCATCTGCTCCTTCCAGAGAAGTAGTAAACCTTGGCTTTCTCAGCTACACCCAAAAACATTCAACACCAGACAAGTTTTGAGATGAAAATAAGTTTGGGGTTTGGGGTTTTTTTGCCTTTTTTTTTAATGCTTTTTTGTTCTCCTAGGAAAGGATGTCTTTATGAACAATCTTGAACACCTCTCGTGTTATTACCCATGTTTACTTTGATTGCCCCATAATAATAATGCAGAGAGCAGAGGTAGAATCTACAGAGGCATCTGCCATCTCAAACCCTCACATGCCCACTGGTTTTTATCAGTTATCAGAGACACCATTTTACCAAGAAGGAAAAATCACCCTGCAGCAGTGTGCTAGAAAATTATGTCACAAATTTTGCAGCCCTAATAATTTAAGCTCACTTAATTGCACCTAAATGGCTCCTCCACTCCAACGCACTGTCTGCATCATGCAGTACAGACTGCCATTATCCCCCATACCATGCTGTGGTGATAAATAGCTCTGATGTACCACTTGCTTTTTTTACCACATGTTCTAAACAAAACCCTCCATGTTCTCCTATGTTTTTTTCTGTGGAATTAAGTGTCTCACTGCAGCAAATAGGCTGAAAGTTGGACTAGATGACCCACCCTGGAGGAGTTGGACTAGATTATCTTTAGGGGTCCCTTCCAACTCAAATTATTCTGTGAAAATTGAAAAAAAAAAAGGAAAAGTCTTGTTTACCATGCTGTCAGTGAGTGTGTGTGACAGTAGCATGATGGGTCCCCTGGAATATCCAATACAACGAGGAAAAGTCCATGCGGATGACTGAGATTTCAATCCCATGAGTTTTTGGAAACTCAGAGGTGAGCATCTGGTTCCAGAAAAGCCAGCTGGGGCTTTACAATTGAATGCCATCAGGACAGGCTTCTTTGAAAAGTCCACAAAATGGATTTTGTTCTAGAGGAAAAGAATCAATTTTAGTTTCTGTTTTATCAAAAGGAACAAAATACCAAAATGGCTCAACTAGGGCACAAAATTTACTTGTGGGAAGCCCCCCAAAGAAGCTGGGATTTCCCCAGCCCCTGATGCAGTCCACACCACGGTGCAGGGCGCCGGTAAGGAAATACTCAGCGAGGACCCTGATGCTGCAGAAAGGGATAGGTGGTCACCACGGCCAAGATACCACAACCCACTTCTATTTGTCAACTGAGCTTCAGTAATTCAACAGTAGCAAATATTCCCCTGTTCTCTGCTTATCTTTGACTGCCTTGCTAAACTCTAAGCTTTGTGTTTAATGAATTTTCAGGTAACGCTCCCGGAGAGTGAGCAAAGGCATATGAGCTCCTTCAAAAGAGTGCGCTAGAGGCACTCTTTAATTACTACCCTGTTATTGCTGCTAGCTCACCGGTTCATAAATAGCAATTCCAAGTTCTGCTTTCCCCCCCTTATACACATTTTAAATTAGAGTAAATCCAGCAAATCCAGTCAGGTTAGTACATGCAATTGAGAGAAGAATTTGGTCCATTTTTTATTGCTACGCTTTTATTTTTTTCCTCTTAATTTTTAATTAGAGTGTAAAAAAAATGAAACCTGTTTTTTTATTAAATCTTTATTTATGAAAATTGCTTCAAACCATGCACAGAAAAGCATCGGGTGATTGTTCACTTTGCCATGGTTATAAATATTGGATTAAATTAAATATGACACAGAGAATAGTCAGAAATTTTTAAAAGTGATTTATAAAAAAGGCAGGAGAGGCAATCAAGATGATAGAGGAAGCATGGGTATGGGTATGCGTGCGTGTGTGTGTGCATAGATAAATAAAAACCAACACAAAAAATAGCATAGAAAAAAACCTTAACACTTGAAGAGCGAAGCCTAAAACTGATATAATACTCAGAATTTATTTTCCTATACTATTTCCTCATATAACCCTCAAAACACAGCAGAGCTAAAGAAAACAAGAGATGCCACACGTCGCACATATTCCAAACCAGAAATTAATGACATAAAATTCTAGGGCAGCTTATCTTTCTGTTTAGAGACAGTGCCCTACGTGGAAACTCTGAAAATCCTTCTTAAGACCAATAAAGCAGGTGGAAGCGTATGAGCCCATGCTCTGGTTGTTCCATGCCTGCTGCTGGCAGACATCTAAGACAAACAGCTGTCTTCCAAGGCTGTCAAATCCTCGAGGATTTTTGCAGCCAGCTTTCTGCCAGCGATTCCGCTAGTACATGCTAGTACCTTGCACTGAAAATTAAATAATAATCAAAAAGCACACCTTAGGATGTATATAATAAAAAAGGTATTATACTCATAATGCCTCTGTTGGTACTCTTTTTTGGTTTTCCATAATGACTGCAGATGTAAGAGGCGTCTCTTTCCACTCAGCACTGCTGACCAACGCTGAAAGCGAGTCATTCATTTGCAACGGTAAATGCTTAATGGGCTGGATTCTTCTTGACTCACATGTCAGAAAAAAACCCCAAACATCTCCCTTTGCAGTAGTTAGCTATTAACTGTATACTGAGGTGACAGAAGGTACTCATCACAACAGGACAAAGGGTTAAGAAATTGCAGAGAATTAAATCAAATCCCTCCTTGGAAGAAAAGAGGAGGAGGATTTTGCTTGTGGATGCCACTTAGAAACACGGGGACTGGGTGTGATCGGGTATTAACCAACACAGATGCGAAACCATAGAAAGATAGAAAACTACACGCAAACCAGCCATTCATGCAGCTTGAGTTTCTTACTCAAGTTAGTGACAGACTTGATGCACAAGTGACATCACAAGTAACACATCAGTGTTGAGCAGCATTGCAAGGAAACATTATCCACTAATTCTTTGTGTGTAGGAAGAGGTGGTTCCCAGGCAAGGATCTGGAGAAAATATCTGATGAGGAGCAGTTGAGGGACCTGGGGTTGTTTATTCTGGAGAAGAGGAGGTTGAGAGGAGACCTTACTGCTCTCTACAGCTCCCTGAAAGGAGGTTGAAGTGAGGTGGGTGTTGGTCTCTTCCCCCAAGTAATAAGTGATAGGACAAGAGGGGCTTAAGTTGCCCCAAGGGAGGTTTAGGTTGGATATGAGGCAAAATTTCTTTGCTGAGAGAGTGGTGAGGCCTTGGAACAGGCTGCCCAGGGAGGTGGTGAAGTCACCATCCCTGCAGGGGTTCAAAAAACATCCAGAAGTTTCCATTCTATGATAGATGTGGCACTTCAGTACCTGGTTTAGTGGTCTTGATAATGTTCAGTAAAGAGTTGGACTTGATATTCTTAAATGTCATTTCCAACCTTAATGATTCTATGAATTAAGAATTTTCCTGGTAGTCTTCCCTATATTTCATTTCCCTGCTCTGTAAAACACATAGTGTTTCCATTGATGGCAATGTCTGTGAGGAGCTTAGATACTACAGAATGGGGATTGTGTGATAAAATGTCTAGATCGGCTCACTTGCACGCTAAGGGTAGCCTTCAAATGACCAGCACTTGCCATTGATTGTCACCCCAAGAGACCTCACAGTCCTTCACAGGTGTCTCAGTGCACCTTCGTAATGCTTCGTAATATGTAACTCTAGACATTTCTCAGTTGTGTGAAGGTGTACTGATAATAAACAGTGTATATGCCATAAAAAAAATGAAGCAAGTTGGCTAACTTTAAAACCTCAAGACTTTTGTATATCAAGTGAAGCATAAAGTGTGATGTTCACCTATATATCTATATATGCAGGCATATATATCTAAATATATGCATGCATACGTATGTAGACATGTAGGAAGCTCAAACAAAATCTGCTGAGGTTTTTTTCTCACTGTTCCTACAAAACATCAGCTAGTGCAGCATGTCACTGGTGGAAATACGAGCATATGTATGAAATTGATTTAATGCCAGCTAAAGGAACATTAATCTAGCTGCAAATTTTCACTGCAGGGACATGGTGCAGTAAATTCCTGCTAGTCTAACACTGGAGTTGATATTACATGATGTATGACACTTTCATTTGGAAAAGAAAAGAAAACTTTTCTTCAAAACCTTAATTGACTCTCGTATATTTCTGCTTACAAATTGTACTGGATAATAAAGGCAGTAAGTAGAGCAAGTAAGCCCATATTTTTCAAACACTCTGAAAGATATACAATTAAGCTACCCAGCTCTCTGTATTCTCTTAATTCCCTTTATAACTGAGAGGTAACAATCTTAATTCACATTGATTTCTGACATGGATTTTTTGGTTACTAATATGCAAGCAGGACAAAAA
>VWZY01005198.1:440427-452389 GCA_013399075.1 Chloroceryle aenea | reverse complement strand
AGGCTTCTCTTTTCCAGACTAAACAACCCCAGGGCTCTCAGCCTTTCCTCCTAAGAGAGATGTTCCAGTCCCTTCATCATCTTCATAGCCTCCGTTGGACTCTCTCCAGTATTTCCCTGTCCCTCTTGAACTGCGGAGATGAGAACTGGACAAAACACTCCAGATGCTCACCAGGGCAGAGCAGAGGGTGGGGAGAACCTGCCTTGACCTGCTGGACAGACTCTTCTTTATGCAACTTCTTTTTGTGTAGGTGTGAGACCAGGAGAGTACACAAACTTGAACATAGGAAGTTCCATTTAAACACAAGAAGCAACTTTTTCATTGTGAGGGTGACAGGGCCTTGGAACAGGCTGCCCAGAGAGGTTGTGGAGTCTCCAACTCTGGAGATATTCAAAACCTACCTGGACATGTTCCTGGGTGACCTGCTCAAGGTGGTCCTGCCTTGTCAGGAGGATTGTTCTAGATCATCTCCAGAGCTCACTTCCTTCCCTATTATTCTATGATTCTTTGAGAGAGTGTTTCTCATGAGCTGAGTCCCTGGACATGGTCATGGCTACAAACAGCACCAACTCCAGGAGAGTGCTCCAGCCTTCCTACCCTGGCCCAGGAGGTAAGTAAATACCTGGCAGACTCTTTGCAGACAAAGTCCATGCTGGAGACAGCTCCACGGCCTCCCCTCTCCCTCCAGGCAGCAGTACCAGTCACACAATGAGCTGCATAGGAAGTTTCCTGCAACAGCTCTGACACAGACCACGTTTCTTCCAACCCTATTCCTCTCCTAGATGATGGATGCCTCAAATCCCTTTTTGTGTTGCCCAAAGTAGGGATAAAAATGTCCTGGAGAACCTGCCAGAAGAAAGGTCAGAATATGGTGGTGGATAGCACTGTACTCACTTGAAGTACAATCTTTCTTTCAGAAGAGTTTCTGAAGAATAGAAGCCTCCGTTTCCTCCTGGCATCAGGCCAGGCTTTACAACAGCTATTTCCATATTTCACTTGTTTCATCCTGGAGGCCGTGATTTCTTGATAGATCAGAACTTGCATCACTTCATCTCCCACTTAACTAATTCGATGAGGAAAATGGAACTGCTATGGTGTAATTTAAGTGTATTAAAGGAAAAAGTTAATGCAAAATTTTGATTCGCCAAATTTAAAGTCCATTTCCACTACATTTAATAAGTTCAGCCTCTCTTAGTTCATCTGTACTTATCTTTAAGTCTGCATGGCTGGGTGGCATTAGAAATAAGAAGATTATTCATAGTAGGGTGCTCTGCCCATGAACTTTTTCTTAGCTCTCAGTAGAGAGAGAGAATCTTTGCTCAACTGTATATCAATTCATAATCACGAGTGGTCAGCTTTTCTGTTCTTATAAAATCAAATCTCACACCATCAGCCACAGACCTTTCAAAAAAAATACCAAAAGGGATATAATTAATTCAAACGGAGTAATCATTCAAGTATGAGGATAGTCTGACACATGCTTTTATATTCCCCTCCGAGCATACATGAATTATGAGATCCAGATCACAGATCTTGTAAGGGACTAGTTCATGCATTTGTGGTGGGAGAGGGGAGGCAGCTTGCTAGATGAATTCTCCCCCTTTCACTGTAAATCCATGCACAAGCCATTTGGGACTAAAGGCCTGATGTAGTACATCACATCAAGGAAAAGTAGGCAAGGAAGCGAGCCCGATGAAAAAGCTCTGTAAGGATTGGAAGTAGCATGGTGGGGAGTGAGCGTAATAAAAAGCTGCCTCTGGGGTGGCACCAGGTGCTTAAATTCTGAAGGATTAAAGGAGTGATTGGGGGGAGAAAAAAAAAAAAATGAGGAAAGACTTCCACACAATCTTGCAGCAGCAGCAGCAGCAGCTGGTGCTTCGCTGTCTGTGAAGTGAAGGAGAGGGAGCGAAGCCCTTGGAGCCGGCGTGGGAGCAGGTGGGGAAAGGCACCGCAGTTATTTGCAGCAGACGTTCCTTAGCAACAACCTCTAGCAGATGGGAGCCCGGGTACCACTGTGCAGAGGCTCCATCAAGCAGCCCCTCGTCCCCCTCAGCCTCTACCCTGGGCAGGGGAAGGTAAGTCAAGAGAACAAAGTTTACCGGAGAGCTTTTCTCAGGATAAAAAGAAAGGGATATGAAGATCACCTTTGCTTGTGCTAAGCTGGAGCCCAAAGAGACATGAATTTGATAAAACAAGTATCATCAATACGAACAAGATTGTTGCAATTATAAAGTAGTAATAAGTAATTATAGAAGTGTTACACATACAGATCCATAAACATGTTCTTTTACTCTTGCTGAGTAACTTAGATTTCTAGGGATGCTGAGAAATCTTGGAAACTTAAAGAACATATATGTGACTAAGAGGCTAACCTGAACCACACTTGGGGGAAAAAAAGAAACAAAAAAGAAACAAACAAACAAAAACCAAACAAACAAAAAACACAAAACAAAACCAAAAAAAAAAAAAAGGGAGGGCATGGCTGGGGGAGATACAAGGTTTTAATCTGAATACCAAGTAAAATATAAGGTGATGGATGATCCACAGTTAAAAAGGTTACTTGAAAATAGACAATTCACAGATGCTGAGGATTTGAGAGAAAGTCTTCATTGACAGATGGATGTATTACCAAATTAAAGAAAACAAGAACCTTCTGTGGGATAATGAATTAATCTTGTACACGGAGAATGTGAAGAATCATCAAAGTTGAACACAGTTAGCATCAGAGGTAGAGCTGCCCTTAGCCAGTGTCCACAGAACTGTAACAAATGCCACCAAGTCACACAAGCATCCCTTTTATTCTTCAAAACCAGGTATGCAGAATTTAGCACTCTGATAGCCTGCATTATGTTATTGTAAATATTGTCTTATTATCATTAAAGGAAAATAAACTCTGCTGCCTGCATTTGATCTGGCAACACGCCTTTGAGATTTGATTGTAATCTGCAGGCAAAAGCAAGGGGAAGTAAAAGTACAAAGGCCGTAACATTTCATGGTGAATAAAGAGCCGTAACTGTCTCTAGGGGGAAGGCCGAAAGCCCTCCTTTGAGAGATGGTACCTAATAAGAAGTGCTGGGATTTCTTGCACCTTCTCAGGGGTGTGTTGTTTGAAACACTTTTATGGCCAAATTAGGGTTGTATCAACCAGACTCGTGCCCTCAATGCCTCTTTTCTATTGATATCACCATTGACAAAAATATGATAGATAATTGATTTCTCTTGGTCAATTACCTTGACTAATCGGGACCTAGGTGAACACCTTAAAGACTGAGGAATAGGTCTGTAACCAGCAAAAGCAGATAAACACTTGATTATGCATTCTGGTAAGTCAAACTCACCCATATGGGATCTCATCTCCTGTGTCTCCATTTCCCTTCTGCTAATCTAACCTCTTAGAAACATTTTAGCAATTCCTGTGGGTAATACGGGCAGTGAATAGGAATTGGAAAGCTACAGATGAGTCTGAACTTAATTCCATTAAAGCAAATGGCTGCTTTATTCCACTAACATCAAGGACACCAGTCTGAGTGATAATGGTATTTAATATTTCTTTGGCAATGTCTGAACAAAAGGAGAACGGCTCCCTTTTCTTGCTTCTGTAGAGATATAGACCAAAAAGAGCATAACCAGAGTAAGTCTGAAGTTTCCTTTCTTATCAGAAGTTGATGAGTAGCCAGAATTGTGAAATTTTGAGGAGATGGTTTGTTTTACAAGCTTCCTGTGTATCCTACCAGTTCACCTGTTTCACCTTGCTTGTCCACCAAGTTACCAAAGTTTCTGATGATTCCCAGTTTCTTGACGGTTCACCTGCCAGATAGGGCAAATTCAGAGCATAGAGCTACTTTATGGATCCTCAAGAGCCAAAACTCCGCATGCTCTCGGGATCTGCAGGGTTCACAGCTCCTGTTCATGAGGAGTCAGGGTTTCAGAGTCGGGGCTCAAAATACCCTTTCATAGATAATTTTCCATAATTATTTTTCCTCTGAGAAGCAGTAAACCAAAATTTCCAAAGAGCTACAAGTAGTGCAAGCAGGTAAGGGTGAGATAAGGAAAAAAAGCTCTATTATTGTTGCTGTTGTTTTAGCTGCAGTCTTTCTCCAGCCAGCAGCAGCAATTGCAACTTACCATCTTCTTAGTCATTATCAGGCAACAGTTCTCAAAATGGAATATGGACAGGGACTGAGTTAGCAGGCAATGGCCATATACGATGTTTTTTCCTCACAGCTACTGCCAGCATGTCCACTTCCCCTTTGTTTAATTAGGTAGCTTAAAAGAGCTTCTCCCACCTCATTCTTCACACCCACAAAGCAAAAGCCACTGCTAACATTTCCAAGGCAAGATTATGTAATTTTGTATTCGTTATCTTTTTATCCTCCATCAGGGTGGATTCTTTCAATTGGTAGGAGAGCCAACTTCACATTTCATAGAATATGCCCTTTTTTATGCAAAACATTAGCTAGAATGACATTTCAGCACTGATCCCAAGAAAAGGACATTGCAAAGTGTCTTTATGGTGAGATAAATCCAGTGTAGCATGAATGAAAAAAAATTTCCGGTGCATTTCCATTCTGATTGCATATCTACTTGGAAATCTAGATAGCTTGTTTAAATCATCAGTCTACTGGGTTCAATGCCATGGAAATTGCAAAGAAGTTCTGCTTTGCAGGACCTCATGTACTGTATCTTGTTGAACAAATTTGAATGTGCCTATGTACAGTGCAGAGAAATTTGATTGTGACACTTTGCTGGTAGATTGTGTCACTTTTCATACTAAACTGACTTTTTCAGGCTTCACTTCAGCAGGTTGTGTCACTTGACTCTAGAATAATTATTTGGAAAAAGATTGGGGTTTCTATTTACTCCTATTGCAAATCCATTTTGTTTCAGTTTAGGTTGTTTCTTTTCTTTTTTTTTTTTTAAGGGTTCATATAATGTTATATAATTTACTCTAGTCTTTTTGTATAAATAATATTATTTCTTCTATTTTCTACTCAAAGAAGTAATAACAAGGGAAACAACTCCTTACTTCATTTTGTGAAGATTCATCCTTTCTTAGAAATTCCACTACTCTGTCTAATCTCTAAAGATAAAAAGGAAATTGCCCTGCCAATAATGCAGGCGCCAGATAGCAAGTGATGTCTTCCTGGTGCAATCATTTTAATTGTCACCAAGCATACAGACGGTGACTTGTGGGTCAGGGAAAATCTTGGTGTAGATTTCTCTAACTCACCCTTTGGCTTACAGGTTACTTGGCTTTGGATGTATTTCACGTATTCCACAATGTCACTGCCACTACAGGGTACACAGATACAATGCTGAGGAAGAAGTGAACAATTGCAGGATGAACTTTTCTATTTAACTCTGATTTACAAAATCACACAGAATCACAGAATGTTCAGGGTTGGAAGGGACCTCAAAAGATCATGGAGTCCAACCCCCCTGCCAGAGCAGGACCACCTAGATCATGTCACACAGGAACAGATCCAGGTGGGGTTTGTGTGTTTTGTTTTGTTTGTGTTTGTCTGTTTCCTGTTTGTTTGTTTTTCTTTTTCATTTCTGACATTGCACCATTATTTAATTCCTTTTTTAGTTTTGACATTGAAAAATCCCACTATACGAAACTCCCTTTATTTCGCTTACCTCTAAAGATGCTTAAAAATAGCAGGCTTTTTGTGGGTCTTCACAGCATTTCTTTTAACATACATTTTCCCTTATTTTTAATTTTAAAAGATGTATGGTGTTAAATATTTCATATGTTCTGGCACACTCTTATTTCAGGCCTCCTGACACTTCTGCGGGACTACCTCCTGCAGGAGTGAGATGCAGCTTTCATGCCAAAGTGCTTTACAATTTCCCCGTGACAGCTGCATGTCTCCCTCTTTACCTTTCTGAAATAAATACGATGCCACCTTCATGGCACAGAGGCAGATTAGCAGCCATCTCCTAAGACCTTGTGTAACAGCATCACCTCTTGTGCAAGGTAGAGACGAGGACCACCATAAAGCTAGCACAAAGAAGGTGAGACTTTAAGCTCTCCAGTCAGGCTGTGGCATTGCCTGGAAGAAGACTGCACGCAAACGAGGGTTTCTGAAATCAGGCTCATCAGGGTACCACCATAGCTGTAGGTCTTTTCTGAGCTCTGTTCTGGACAATTTACATGTGTAAGAGGAGTCATCCCTCTGCATTTTCTACCCAAATATTAGTACACCCTCGCTCCCTTTCCTTAGAGCAAAACTGTGCCTGTGTCCAAGCCTCCCATCACCTAGAACCCAGAGCTATGTCTTCATGACCATCTAACTGCAACCAATGCCTCTACCCCAATCTCCACGTCCATCAACAATTCAATCCTTCCTGCTGACGTGTGGAATCAAACTCTACAACCCGAGATAGGCTATAAAGTAGGCATGTTTATTACAGCGCCGGGAGCAAGGGGGATCACTCCTCCAAACTTGCCCACCGTTCTTCAAAGCCAGCAATTATTGATAATGAGGAACATACATATTCATTGGAAAAGGAGGGGTTATTACAATTAATTCCAGGAATAGGTGTGGCTATAATAATTATTTCTGGGAACTCATTAACTCCTCCCATTGAAGCCTGCACACACGGCTGTCTGGTGGTCATGGACCAGGGTCTTCTGGAGGAAGGCCCCCAGTCCTCCTCGCAGTGTATCTTTACCTTTGGCTCAGAATGCAAGCCTCTGCTGAGCTGGCAACCACAGAACTGGCATGATCTGGCTTATCTCTCGAGACTCCTCTCTGTTCCCACTTAGCTCACAGTTAGTCCCTCTTATCTGTACAAACCAAGGCTACTCAAAGCAGTCTATCAGAGTTAGTTTCTTCTATTCAAAATTAAAAGACTACAGCCTGACATTTTTGTCTCATTACCTCATCCTTCCTCACCAATCCTCTCAGATGTTAATGGCTAAGCAGGTATTTAGACAGCAGGGCATATATTCTTACCTCTTAGCCCAGATACATCTTTTTGAAGAAACCACCTGGCTTGTTCCTTTTGCATTTACTTGTGCCCTATCAGTGGCATGCACATCATGCTTGCTAAACTCTAGAATAAACTCCGGAATAAACTCTTCCAGATTCCTGAGCTGCCTCTCTGTCTGTCTCTTCACTAGCAATAAGGTCACTCTTAACGAATAAAGCAATATAAATTCTTCTGTGTAGAAGGAAGTGACCTTTATTTGTTGCATGTCTATGTAAACTGCATAAAAATAACATGACTGTGACATGAGATAACCAGAGATAGTAAATTTAGGCTGACACTTTGTCCTTAACTTGAACTATTCAGCAACAAAGCATACAGTAAACCCAAATATTTGGGCTTAAATCAAATTCTCTTGGAATGTGCCATTGTGCTATATGCTTAATATATTTATGGGTACTTCCCAAGATGCCTGTTAGATGAGACAGAGTTACTGGGAAAGCAGGAATACTGAAAGACCATCACTGAGTATTTGAGTCCCTTAGGACCAGATGACCTAAAACTATTCTTTTCTTCACTGTTATTTTTGTTAGCCCTTGGAAAGCCCCACCAAGCCTGTTGTTCCACACATTGCACAGATACAGAAAACAAAAAGGTGTCTTCTACCTGAATTGTGCTCATTGTTGAGCTGAAACTGAATGTTTGGGTAGAACTGTGGAAACCAAGAATACAAAGGCAAAAATCCAGTCTGCAGAGGTGGTGGCTGCGTGAGGTTGTTAAGTTCTTTCAAAGGTTCAAGATGAGGGTGGACTTCAAGGGTATTTGGGGGCATGAGGCTGTGAATTTTGACATTTGTTATGGGAAACACAAGGAACTAAGGGAGAGGGCAACAAGCAGAAGCTGGCAGATTGTGGGTGGCTCAAAGGCAGGAGAAGACATTGTGGTACACATCAAAGAGGCTGGGTGGATAGTTCAGTTTAGTTCAGTCACTTTAGGCAAAGAGGGGCTTTGTTTCTGGAGTTATCTTGGGGTTTTGTTGTGCTTCATGAGTGCATCACTACGTCCCTGGTATGCTACTAACTTAACTGTGCTCTCTTCCTACAGCAGACTGACTGAAGAGTCCTGACTGAAGAGCCAAACATCTTTGGTAAGAACTCACAAAACGCATCACAACTTCCTCTCAGCATCCGTAAGACAAAATAATACTGGACGATCCTTCAGACTGAATTTCTTTCTGATCCTATTTGGAACATGGTAGAAATCCTACTGTATTGTGCAGATGGTTTATTAAAATAATTTTGGTAAATATCTTTGTTCATTTTGATAGTGCAAAAAGCCACCATAGGTTTCAAAGTATGAGTTAAAACCAAACCACGCTATAGATGAATTCCCTTATGAGTACTAACACATAAAGTCTTCTTCATTTTTTTTTTTTATTTATCCATTTTAACAAGAAAGTTTAAACAACCTCTTTTTTTCAATCCACTTAGGCCCAGCTCAAATTTCAAGGGAGGATGTTGGGAAATATTGTGCAAAATATATCAAAACAAAGTAGTAGTTCAGTATGACAAGACAACGTGTCACTGCCCAGCTGGGATGCCAGGAGGAAAAATCAAACCAAGCACTGGTGTTTGTAGGTTCCTGCACAACATGACAAATGTACATTGTGATCTCAAGAGAAAGGCAGATGAGTTCAGGAAGCGTGTAATGAACGATGCTCTGTCTTTGAGAGCTGGCAGCACTGAGAGCAACAGTGGTTCCAGCAAAGCTCTGCTACCTACACAGCTTTTATATTGAGCTGTTGCTAAGAACTCCTGTTCCTGTATATTCTACAGGAAAGACTTCATGCAAGCCTCCTACAACAGGTTCACAGCTGATGGGGGTGCCTTGGACCACCTTCTGAGTGCCAGCAAGGAGGGGCAGAACTCACAGTTGGACACCATCTAGCTTCACCTGCCAAGGAGAAGCTGTATCTTTTGCAGGCTCATGATAAAAGATTTCCCATTTTCAGTGGAAGGACACTAGTGGTGGGTGGCTAGTCCAGTCTGAAGGTGACTCCTAAGGGAGTTGCTGACAGTCCTGATGCACTGATGAGATGGTTCACTTTTGCCTTTCCTCCCTGGCTATGCTGAGGTCCCTGCCTGTCACAGTCTCCCAAGTACCAACAACTGCCATTCACTGCACTACACTGTAAAAAGTGTCTCTGAGCCATTCAGACAAAAACCTGGAGCATGTTACTCAAACAATCACCAAAAGGGAGGTGTGCCTGAGGAGGACCAATGCTGAGACTGACCCCTGGAAGGGGCAGGGGAAGTGAGGAAGGAGGTTGTACTTGGCAGACAGCTGAGTTCTCATCCCCATTCTGTGCAGTGGGATGACATTAGTGGCTGCGATTGATCAGGGGCCTACACGTAGATATAAATAAATAAATAAGTCAAAATACCTTACTCAGATGTGAAAGCTGAATGTGTTTAATTCAGGCTTGACTGTTGCTTTCTTCTCCTCGCCAGGACAGGACCACTGTGAGATATAAAGAAGCATTGACTCTATTAGGTTTTAGCTATTTACCATATTAATCATAATCCAGCTCACCTTTCAAAAAGTAAATAACATCTTTAAGATTATCAGACTCAGTTTTGAGCAACATTTTTCTTATTAAAGAAGCACACTGGACTGGGAAAAATCAATAGGAGAGCTAGACTAGCCTCCACGTAGAGGGTGTTTGTTATCATCTGTAAGTCACTGTAAAAGATGACAAAGCTGCCACATCATCGAGAAAAGTAATTTTACAGGGCTCAGGTGGGTTCAAGTTTCCATCTTCTCTCCTCCTGTAATACAGTGCATCATGTGTTTCCACCAGCTAAATGAATCTGCTAGCCTGCCAGCCACAGATGGTCACCACAGTGACAGAGCTCGGTGTGCTAATTTGCATTTTATAGGCCATGTTTCCTTAGCTTATCTCTTGAGCAATAAAGAAAGGAAGGCTAATTCTTCACAGACAGTGTGGTGTGATTGGGAGGGTGTACCAGCCCACAGTTGCAGGTGGCTGGCTGACCACATCCATCTGTAGAAAGCACTCTTATTTCAGTTGTCAGGAGGAAACTTGAGAGACCTCTACCGTACGCATCACCTGGGTGCCACAGTTCACCTCCCTCACCAGCCCAGTCACCTCAAACAGCTGCAAGCAGCAATGCAAATTCAGCCAAACTGGTGTAGTTTAGACTAAAGTTATCACATCTAAACCACATTTTTGTTTCCAGAATGTCTGATTTTTCTGTGCAGTTTCATAAACATGACAATTTTAAAGTGAATTACTGATGCTCAGGTGTTTTTGGGAAGGGGTGTTTTTGTTTGGTTGTTTATTTGTTTGTTGTTGGAGGGGCTTGGGTTTTTTTTTACCAAAATGTAAGTTCATTTTACATTCTTCGTTGGTGTGTAAGAGCTATTATTCATTAGTATTATAATAAGGCAGTAGAGCTTGCAGCTGTAGTGGGAAGGTCAGCTGGAACCAGATGAGGTTCCAGCAGCCATTCCGGATAAATGTTTCTAAAGCAATGCAATGGTGATAAAATAAATTAAAATAAAATAAAAACAGAAACAGAGAAATTGCCTGCATTGTTAAAGCATCTTTGTGTCAGAGAGAGAGAGAATACTTCCACTCCACAAACTGCTTGTAGTGGAAGTTAATGCACACCAGTGAAAGCGAATATAAATGTGTTAGACGTTAAAGACACTGAGAAAAATAATAACAGTATTGAAAACAAAATAGCAGCACCTGTTTTGGTACCAGTCTCAAACATACCTGATACTACTGTTCCTTCTCCTTCACTCTGTAGCAACTACACAGGCAGAATAAAAGTCTTTTCTACTAGTGACTTTCAAATGGGCGCTGAGCTTCGCGCTTCACTTCGGTTACCTAGATTAATGGGCTATTATTTCCTCTGTTTTTCTTACTACCTTTGTTAATTCTGACTTGAAATACGGCCACTGATGATCAATAGGGCCTCTAATATGCACGTATTTACATTATTAGAAGCAATAAGTCATGTGCAGAACTCATAGCTAAGTTTACTTTGCTAGCTGTGTTCTCCAGACAGTTCCATAACCTTCACTTGTCCTCTGCATATATTTTGACAACTTGTATTGAGTGACTCTCTAAAGTGAATACTGTAACCTGTATCATGAAATTAATCAATAATACTTCTATCCTTGATATTACATTCTGGGGACATTTGATTGTGCATCTCTAGAGCACAGGGTTGTTATAACAATGTTTTAATATTATAGCTGGTTGAAATGAAAACCAAACATTTTCTTCCATTTTTAATGATATAAAAATTGGTCCTCATTTGATGTAATAGAACTTTTAATCTAGAACTACACATCCTGTGAAAATGGTATTCTTTGCAGAATCTCCTTAATTTTGAACTGAAAATTGAGGTATTGCTGTAAAATTCCTGCCAGTGCACTGAAAATAGATTATTTTGCAATTAGATTAAGAGCATTTTAAGCCAACATCTGCATTTTGGTGTTGAGGTCACAACATCTGTATGGAAGTATGGCTGATCCACACTACAGGCAGGCTTTCCCTACAAGCACTCACACTATTTAAGGGTGAATATGTGGTAACCTAGAAAAGCAGAGCTGTGAGCACAGGAAGGGGACTTCCCCTCCAGGTCTTCCATGAAAAGGAAAGGTGTCTGCATGAAAATATCTGCCATCCAATTTGACAGAAAATTCCACAAGATACAGTCTACTTGAATACACAGAGAATCCATTTAGGTAAAGCCATATATGATTTTTTTCACAAAGACTTAATTTCCATCTTTCTCCTCCATACCTTTTTATTTAAGAAGAGAATGAGTCAGCTGCCCCTCGAATTTGCTTACAACCTGCAGATACAGACAACGGGAGCTTTTCTGAGGGTCTGGTGGAGCATGTCTTGGGAGCTCTGCACTGAGTGGAGGGATGGTATCCAGTTCTTTAGTGCAGTATTCAACCATGATAGGCAAGAAAACTTCCCTTC
>VWZY01005198.1:335942-440394 GCA_013399075.1 Chloroceryle aenea | reverse complement strand
CCTTCCCTTCCCTTCCCTTCCCTTCCCTTCCCTTCCCTTCCCCTCTTTTTTTTTATCATATACCTCCTAATTGCTGCAACAAGCCGTTTGTGTGGGCATTGGAGCACTCTCATTGCACAGTTCTGATTCATCTGTGGAGCAGGTCCAACATATACATGCAGTATGTGCATATATTTGCATAATCAATGTCTGGAAGGTAATATATATATATTTAAAAACAGCACCAGTTCTGCTGTCACAGAAAATGGTAGTTCTAGTGATTCCCAAGCTCTGTGTTACACATGTTAAAAAATACCTAAGTGTTTTGAAGAACTAACAGTCATGTGGGATCTTTTTAGGTAAAGAGGGAAAGGGAGACATTGCTTTTTGGCTACACTATGGTTAGATAGTTATACTATATGTGTCTGGGATGATACTTTGGCAAAGATTTCCCTTTATCTGCACAGTTAAACACTCCCAGCCTGTGAAACAGGGTGGGAACATCTGAACTGCTAACTGGGAATGGTCCCTGAGCTGTGCTGATTCCCAAACTGTGTCCAGGATGCATTTGGGATAGTGCCAGCTGGCTGGGGCCAAAATCATCACAGCAACCATTTATCAGGACAGGCGATCAAGTTCCTGTCCCTGGGAACACTCCCTGGTGCCATTTAATTTGCTAGGATACATGTAGCCTGAAAGTCTAAGCTAATTATCATGAAAAGAGACAGTAATTCAGTGGCAGTGTTTCACTACCATATGCTGGCATCTTTGGGATCTGTAGAGAAAACAAAACCACCTTAAGGAATCAGCTTTCATTTAAACCAGATTTCAAGATCTGGTATCCTGAGACTGAGTCCTGGACACATTTATCGTGAAGAACACAAGAAACAATTTTTCTTAAGGGGTATTTACAGGAATGGTGAGTGTGCCACACAACTGCCTGGCCTGTGAAAAATTCAGCCTTTCCGAGTGAAATGGCAACTGCAAATCATAGAATCAGCGAATCATAAAGGTTGGAAATGACATTCTAGATCATCAAGTCAAACTGTCTACTAAACATTATCAGGACCACTAAACCATGTCCTGAAGTACCACATCTGGATGTGTTTTGCACCCCTGCAGGGATGATGATTCCACCCCCTCCCTGGGCAGCCTGTTCCAAGGCCTCACCACTCTCTCAGCAAAGAAATTTTTCCTCATATCCAACCTAAACCTCCCCTGGAGCAACTTAAGCCCATTGCCTCTTGTCCTATCACCAGCCACCTGGGAGAAGAGACCAACACCCACCTCCCTCCAACCTCTCTTCAGGAAGCTGTAGAGAGCAGTAAAGTCTTCTCTCAACCTCCTCTTCTCCAGACTAAACAACCCCAGGTCCCTCAATTGCTCCTCATCAGACATGTTCTCCAGACCCTTCTCTGTTGCCATTCTCTGAACTCGCTCCACCACCTCAATGTCTTTTTTATTCTGCAGTGCCCAAAACTGACCCAGTGCTCAAGCTGCAGCCTCCCTCAACCTGCTGGACACACTCTTCTTTATGGTCCCTAGGATCCCATTGGTCTTCCTGGCCCCAGGGGCCCAGTGCTGTCCCATGGATAACATTGTCCACCAGGACTCCAAGGTTCCTCTCCATGGAGCTGCTTTCCAGCAGGTCACTCCTCACCTCTACCAGTCCATGGTGTTGTTCCTCCCCAGGTGTAGGACTCTACACTTGCACTTGTTGAAGATCATGAGGCTCCTCTTTGCCCAGCTCTCCAGTCTGTCCAGATCACTGAATGTCAGGGGCTGGTAGGGATATCGAAAGATCATCCAGTCTAACCACCCTGCCAGAGCAGGATCAATTCTCACTGCATGGCAGCACAGCCTGCCGGTGTGTCAGCCACTCCTCCCAGTTTCACATCATCAGCAAGCTGGCTGAGGAATGTAAGGAATATGTGCACATAGGACACAATGGACATGAAATTAACTTGATTGCATCTCAACAAGTTTATCCTTTGTTAGATAAATACAAAACTTGCTTGAAATGTCTGCATCTGAGATGTGCCTCACTGCCCACTAGTACCTTGTTATAAGAAGTTGTCACAGTATGATGTATATATCCTGTTAGCTTTAACAACTTCCATTCACTAAATCGTGGGAGATGGATAAAGGTCAATTGGTGGCTGAAAAAATTGAGTTTAATCACAAGCCACCTAAGTGAGGAAAGACATTACCATCTGGCATTATATAGTACATTAAACTGACTCTTCCCTGGCCTGTAAAGGTCATTGTACATTGTATGGCAAAGGTTGCGCTGTAGAAATGCTAATTGATTTTTAATATTGGCTGCTGGGTTTCCTGTAGAGGGTGTCAAGTCCCTCTTGGGAGTAGTTACTGACACTCATTTTGAACTCAATCATAACTGCCACCCCACGGCAACAAAATCAGATGGATTTTTGAGGTCCAATCCAGAGAAGCTGGAAAAGGACTAAGGATCCCTGGCACAGCACTGGAAAATTCCTCTGTTCATAATTCTCTCAGCCCTGAAATGAATTCTGGAAGGCTAATCATCATTTGTACAAGGATGTAGGAATAGCCGCAGTCCGTGACAGCAGGTAGACAGAAGTTAATAACGAAGGTATTTTTCCAACAAAAGCCCAATAAAAACAATGAAAGCCAAACCATCACTATTTCAGAACTGTGTCTTTCTAGAAACAAAAAAAGCTCTGGGACTTCTTTAAATGGAACTTCCAGTAGTTTAGACACCATTACTGTTTATGTTCAACTTGTCACAGCATTGCACAAATGCTCAAAATGAGAAAAAATGAAACAAAAAGGAGATGAAAAAGCACTACCAGGGCTTAAAAGGAACAGAGGAAAACAAAAGGCAACTCATTCCCAGTGCAATCCAAGCTCCGTTTTGTCAGATTTAAAGAATTTCATCCAATTTCCCCATTAATCACCTGATAAAGCAGACCCATTCTGACACAAAGCGTAAGATAATGTCAACGTTATTTGCAAACTGCTACATTACAGTGACAGTCTAATGTTTATTACTGTCAAATTACTGTCATTTTATTAAAAGGACCAAAAGAACTGGCTCTGTTCAGCACAGCTCTCAGTCCCACCAGAGCAGTGAAGCTGCTGCCTCTTCCCCTGTGCTGCTCTCTGCCATGGAGTGCAGTAGAACCCTTGGTCTGCACAGACAGTGCTGTGAACAGGCTCATTAATGAGCAATGCAGGGAATTTTAAATAGCAGGACACCTTTTTATCTTAATTACCCTTTGGATAGTTTTTTTTTGTTGTTGGCTTTTGGGTTTGGCTTTGGTTTTATGTGTTTGTTTTGGTTTTTTAACCTGAAACCTTTATATACAATTTATTCTCCTAATAGCTATTTTCCCTGTAGCATTTGTGTTGTCAGGGGGGAGATTCTGACACTTAGTTTGAAAAGTATTCTCTGCTGTGTCATTTCTGGTACTAGTGAAGTGACAGGTTATGCAATTTTAAGAAAGACATCACTGTTCCCCCTCCTAGATTTGCATCTACTGGTCAAAGATGATTCAATATTCTCATCACCTCTGCTTTTCTAGTGTAAAATGAAAATGCTTGGTAACAGATGTGGCTAATTCCTTCCATAGGATCACATGCAAACACCCTAAACTTTGTTTTGACATTGTTAAAAAGGGCACAATGAGAGCTGCAAGCTGGAGAATGTAAAGTTCAACATTAAAAACAATAACAATTTCCTAGAAATAGTACTTCTAAGAGCTGACACAATGCTTACACATGGCAAGGAAGGACAGGCACTGTCTCCCTTGGCCTTTTAAATGAGGTTTGAGATCCCTTTGTTCAGCTTTGGAAAGAATTGTTGGATTTGCATTTCTTGGGGGGGTGGGGGGACAGGACATATGAGCCTCCTCAGCTGAATGGCTATGGGCACTAGTAGGAAGAATTGGATTTCTTGTGCTGCCCTCACTGCATTCATAACACAGTAGTTTAGCTAAGGCTTAATAATTTCTTGCAGTAGAATTTAACACGTCAGATTATCTCCAACAAAGGTCAGAAGGATTCAACTACATACATAAAAAAATGAAGAAAAAAGCATCAGATGTAGATCTTTTACTGTGCTCCACTAGTTTGTGTCCACAGAACCACTCTGCTTGGTGTGACCCTTGCCTCCAGTGTCTGCTTTCACAGTTAGTAATGAGCAAACTGCAATTAGAGCTGGTTCAGATTAGAGTTAGAATGATCATTTAAACTTTTCAGAAAAAAAAGAAAATGAACTCAGGATCTGCCTCTCTACACAGAGGTGGATACACTGCAGAAACACACATTAAACAACAAATCCCAAAACAACATCCTTAATATGGCAAGTGGAAAATAGAGTAGAAGTGAACTGATGGTTGAAAGCAGCTGCCTTTGGTTGTGACTGGAAAATCTGTTAAGGATTCATAACTCAAATACTCTCACCCTCAGTCCAGCTCAGTGTCCAATCCAGGCAATATTCACATCATTCAGTTTTAGTAGCTAATTTCCAGATATGAAACTGAGGTTTCTGGAATCAACCACTGCAAGCCAGAACCCAAGAAACTTTGATAGACACTGCACAAGAAATTCATGCCTCCTTTCACTACTTGTCACGTCCAACTCTAAATCAGAGGATCTCCTGTAACATTTAATGGCTTGTAATTAACCTTTTAAAATTATGTCTTTGCTTCATTTGGATTCATTATTTGATGTCCACNGGATCATTGTTCCCAGGCCTTTTCCTGACAGTCCACCATTTAAGGAATCACTCCACCGCATCCTCCAAGCCAGTGATAACCATCTCTTGCCCTGTTCATGAGATGCAACCTTTCTGTCATGTCAGATACCTGTTCCACATTGCAGGGGTTCTTCTAACCCCTGCAGAAGTCATCAGGCTGCCAAGACGAAGGGAACTATGAAGATTATAGAGCAGGAAAGGGAATCACACATGCACAGAGAGCCTTTGTGTGAAGAGGTGGGTTTTTTTCAGGTGAGTTGCATATATATGAAGACCAGTCCTGAGGGTCTGGGAATCATAGAATCATTAACTTTGGAAATGACCTTCAAGTTCATCAAGTCCAACTGTCTACTAAGCATTATCAGGACCACTAAACCATATCCTGAAATGCAACATCTAGATTTTTTTTGAACCCCTCCAGGGAGAATTTACCATCCTTGAAGTTTGGAGGAGAATTTTCCAAGTTGGCTTGGCTAATATTGAAAAGCAGAAACAGCACATGGACTGGATTTTTATCTACCAGGATAGCAACCCTGCATACCACATATGGCTAATTCAGAATGAGCTACCTGCATCATGGTCCTTTCTTCATTCTCCTCATCCCATGTTATGTGAAATTGCCAAGATGGTGCATCTTCCTTCTTGAAAATATAGATATTTGGTGTATGGTTGGATTTTTTTGTGGTGTTTTCATTATTATTATTGTTGTTTGGTTGTTTTTTTAACATGTCATTTGCATCATAGATTTTTTGCTTATTATCTGATTTTACCAAAACACTTTGGTCACTTCTTCTTCTGGTATAAACTGTGGATGTCAGCTGAAAAACTACAGTAGGAATAAACACAAACTCAATTTAAATAAAACTTATCCCAAGAGGCAAAAGGAGCACATCTGGTACACCTTAAGGCTATTTTTTTTTCAATTCCAAATTCAAATGATCTCCTGTACACTGAAATTTAATTGCAAGTATCTGGTCTGATTTAGTCATCCTGAAAGTCTGTATCTTCTAGAAAAGATCACTAAATTATTCTTCTGGGTGGGGGGAAGTGAATGGATCTAGTACTCTACAGCAATATAATAATTTAAGGACGCATCTCTACCAATAGCCAAATCACAGCTCTTAAATCTGCAGATGTCTGAAAAACCTTGTGAAGTCAAATAAGGCAGAAGATTAGAAGCTCTTTACTCCCAGGGAATGTCACATGCTTGAAGTATAGTGATGGCTTTGTCCTTTGCTAAAATGCAGCTATATATGGGGTAAAGAGAAGCAGCTGCAACACCACACAGGAACTTGACAGAAAAGGAAAAATTGCACATGGAATCATAACAGCATCAGGAACTGTGCTAGACAAACTTGCAGTCATTACACTTCCAGGTTACTGAGACAGAGATGGGAATTATGCTTCCTGTGCATCCAGGACTTTTAAACACCCCTGTGTGGCAAGGTTTGAAGGTTGATGTCTTATTTGGAGCCTGGTAACCAACACCTCATAGGGTCCTTTGCTCTCATACTGCTGCTGCCAGTGTTGTTCTGGTGCCACAACAGCAGGTACATTTCTGTTCAGGAGCAACATTTTGTTACAGGCTGAGTTTGCTGGTGCTAGTAAGTTGGGCTGCTTCCAAGAAGGGAAAAAAAAAAAAAAAAAAAAAGAAAAAAAGGAGGAAGAAAAAGCAAAGGAAAAAAAATGGAAAAAAAATGGGGGGAAAAAGAAAGGAAAATAAAAAATCAAAGGGGAACAAATAAAAAGGTAAAGAAAAAAAACAGGGAGAGAAGAAAAAAAGTGGGAAAGAAAGAAAAAAAAAAAAGGAAAACAAACAAACACACACAAAATAGGAAAGGCAGCAATCCAAATATGACTCAAATGCTGTTCAACCTGTGGCATCAACTGGGACATGAGCTGAGATAATACCTGGCCCTGGATGCAGGTTAGAAGGCTTGGTAATATGTTTCACTGGCTTTTCAAAATGGGAAGTGCAGGGTGAAAAAAAAAATGCAGTTGCTGGAAATATAAGAGATAAATAACCAGCTTTGCCAGAGGTTTAGGAGGTGGTGATGGGTTTGCCCATAAAGGAATTTTGCTCCAGTTAATTAAAGCATTGTTAAAAGTAAAAGATATCCAAAGAAGGAATTCTGCAGCAGTTCTCAAGAAGCTCACAAACTGATGCTGTCAAGAGGAGGTTGTTGATATCTTACTGCTTTCCATAGGTTAAGTCATGAAAGAGATGCCTGTTTTTCACAGCTAGCCTTTTTGTGATGTCCTTGGATGGTAGGAGTATGCCACCCTGTCACTAACCAAAGTACCAAGGCATTCAAACTAGCAGTCTCCAGCTTTGCATGGCAAGTAATGTTTAGGTATCTTAATCAGATATTGGTACGTGGGACAGGAGTGTGTGCCAGACAAACCTCAGGATACTTTTGTTTTCTATTTATTTCCTCGCCCAGATGATCTCGCAGCATAGTGCTATGTATTACCATAGCAGCACTGTAACCACACAGTATTGACCCTAAAGCACAGCACGTGGGTAAAAGCCCGAGCACGTTGTCCCTGAAGGGCTGGAGCCCAGGGAAGGGCTGGTGCTGGAGCCATGAGACAACGGGTGAGGAGAGAGGAGTGGCCGAGAGGGCCTGGGAGGGCTAGTAGCTTCTTAAATCAAAGCTCTCAATCTCCTATGGCTTGTTCTGTCCTAATTAAACTGTAACTTATTAAGGCAAGGTACTTAAAATTCTGACTCCTGTTCTTATGAAAGATAGAGATGGATCAGGAACCCTGTTCTAAAGACAGCTTTTTAACTTGAAAGCCTCTTAGATGGAGTTAATAGGGACAATACATTCCCAGATACAAAAAGCAGGGGGTTTATTTTTTTCTTTTTTCCTTTTTTGTTACTAAGAAGCTCTTTGAAAATAAATGCCTGCATATAATTGGAAATGTTGCCTGCTCTCTAGATGTCCCTGTAGGAGAACAAAAGATCTGCAGGGATGATTAATAAGTAGCACTGTTTCTCAAGCGCTATCTGATTAACAGCATTCCCATTTCTATGATGCTCCACCTGAATTAGCAGAACACCCATGAATGACAATAAAGGGTCTGGTGGAGGAGGAGCAAAAGGAAGTCAACTCTTTCCTGCTAACATACCCTGATCATCTGGAACTTGTTTATAATCAGCTCACTTACAGTCTGTGTTTGCACAAGAGAGAAGACAGAGAAGGGAGCACAGACTTCATTTTCATTGGGTTTATTCATTACTAAATTAATTCTATTACTATATTAATGACTGCAATTATTTCCAAAGCTGTTCATGTAGGTCAGTAAGGAGGTGTCAGCTGACATCAGGCAACCAAGGAAGACTTCTAGCATAGGCAAAGAGTGCTTCTCAGGCTAGCCAGGTCATACCTGACATGCCCGTGTAAAAAATGTGTGTAATTATCTCTCTTTTACCATGACTGACTTGAGAGGAAAAAGAAGTAATAACAAAAAAAAGTATGTAGTATATATTTACCCTCGTTTTCATGCATTTTTACAGAAGGGAAGGGAAGAATCATAGAATCAGCTTGGTTGGAAAAGATTTGAAATAATGTATCTTGAAATTAAATAGTAACTCTGTTCCCAATACATGTTTTCCTGTAACATAATGTGTCTTTGTGTGTGTGTTTTGGTTTGGTTTGTTTGTTTGAGTTTGGGTTTAGTTGTGTTTTTTTTTTTCTTTCTTTTTCTGGGAAAATTAAGTTTCTGAGGAATAATGCACTAATAATAAATTTCAGGCTTGTTTTGGCTCTTTTCCTGTATAGTACAAAGTGACCTACCTGCATCACTTCTTCCTTAGCTCGACAGCATGTGAACGTTAGTGAATTCCTTACATGTTAAGAATCACAGAAGTACGAAGTCTTAGATTTCCATTAGCAGAAGTGCTGCATGTTTCCTGTTTCCTAGTTGACAGATAGCCTGCAGATATTCCAAAGGAGAGATAATCTTATTTATACAGCTCTGGATAACTGGTTAAGTAGACTAGAGGTTATCATCACCCTTTTGTGCAGCATCTAATGGTTATTAGTGGAAGTTGAATGCTAATATTTTAGATACTCAATTGAAATAGGAGATCTTTTACTTCCCATTGTTCTAAGTATTTATGCATAGAAATTCAAGTGTTTCTCTAGTTTCTAGACTTCCCTTCAGCCAATCCCTCTTAAAACTTACCTTTAAGCAGCAACTAACATTTTATAGCATAACTATAAATTCCCACTTGTCCAAGTCCTCTCAGACAATATTCTAGCTAATGCTTAGATTTAAGATGCTTACAAATGATAATCTTAAAGGTCTTTTCCAACCTAGATGACTCTATGAAACAAAAACTTGCAGCTCTGAAAACAAACACCAAGTACAAAAAGGTCCTGATAAATACACGTGCTAAGAAGGCGATGCCAGGGAAGCATTTGGAACAGCAGTCATCAAAATACTTCTGTGCTTACAACAAGCTGAACTTTTGTATGGAACATTAGCTGACGGATGAAGAGAAGGACAGACAGCAGGTAACAAACATTGTTCCATATAGATCCTCCCGCCTACACTCACCTCTTTGGAATAGTCTCCTCTGTGCTGTAGCAAAGCACACCTACACATACTGCTATGAGAGCTGTCTTCAGTGATTTTCTCCAAGTATCTGTTTATTTCCAGACCCCATCAATTTCTGCTGTTTTCAAGGCATCAACAAAGCTGGATGTGGAATAGAAATATGAGTGGGAATCATCATGCTTCGCTTCAGACGTCTAAGGTGCAAACATCCGAATAAATTTAATCACCCACGTGAGTCAAGGGGGAAGAGCCAGGTGCTTTCAGAGGGTGAATCACCTCATCTCAGTGTTCTTCTGCCTCAAAACGATGAGTTGTACTTTGAGCTTGCTTCTCTTGGCTGACTATAAGGGGAACCTGGGCAACCAATCAATAGCTTGTCGCCTGAACTGTAAAAACAAGTCAGAACTAAAAAAAAAAAAAGAAATAATTCACCCTGTTTCTTTAACAAAATTTAGGGACGTCTGTAACTGAAGTAGATGTGGTTTTCAAAAAGCATAATTTTCAAGTTAACCACAGCAATACAGAGGATTTCTAAATGTTGCCTGCATGAGGAAAAAAATGTGTTGGTTTGTTAGTATCAGTATATAGCAACTTACCATTGCTTTCACTGTTTGTAAATGCAACAAGACATGTATGATACAGATACATATAAAATACATACATGGAAATAGAGAATGCATCTTTGTTTAGAAAGGTTATTTTGCTCATCTTAATCCTCACAGATTAATCTGTTAGCCTGAAAATCTGGGTGGGGAGGAGTGCTCTCTTGTGATGATTAGAATTACCATACAACAATCCTGGATCCATGACTTTCAACTTAGACAGGGTTGTTAGACTATTCAATCTAGTCTGCTAGGTAGGAAAACCAACAGAAATCCAGGCTTCTGTTTGTGGCTTGCTGCTGTGGTTAATCACTCTCATGTGAGCCTAATTTCTCATTTAAAACTGCAGGGCTTTTACACTCAGCATTAGTTCTTACTTCTTTCCACCACTAGATTAGAGTCATTTAGTACTTGTTATTTTCTCCCTGTGCAAGCAATTACAAACCATAATCAAGCTTTTTAAGTCTCTCACAGCAAGACATCATCTTCTGTCCTTTGAATTATTTTTCTGAAGAGCACTTAGCAAAGAGGTTAAATTATGTGCACGTGCATATAGATATTATTCAGAAGTATACAAAGTGACCTTTGAAAGGAGTATTGATTGAGGCATTCAGAAGAATTATCTGCTTATAACTCTGAAGGATATTGCCAATAACTAATGAACTTACTCCCGCTGTGTGAGTGATTCTAATGCCAGACTATCCAGATACAGGTAATAAAAACAAGGTGGTTACCACTGGCCATGCCTGTGACCTATGTTTCCCTTATCCCTCCAACGTAGGATGTATCACTTCAACTTCCTAACATCAAACAGGTCTAAAGAGTGAACTCCAGGGAATAACGTTGGAATAGTCTACACCAAAATCAAACAAACAAATGCATTTTAAAGATCAGTCGCTGTTGCCCGGCTTCCTGAGCTAGCCCAGGAAAGATATTTTCTAGAATATGGTGGCTTTCCTCTTCCATTCCGGAATTTTTTAAATCCAATGTGGATTTAAGTAGTTAGATTTTTTTTTTAACAACCCATCTTCTCTATCTCCCATCCAGTTTCCTATTGTGTAATATGCTTTTTTTTTTTCCATTTTCATTTCCTCTAATCTTAACAAGTGTAATAGAAAAGCAAAGGCAACTCGATCGCCAATGTAAAACACACGACAAAAATTCACCACAATCCCTTAAGTGTTTATTCCACGGTTCTTTCAAGAGGAGTAACAGCCTGAGGATCACCTCTGCTTTCTTGACTTATGCTTCCTTAATTCTGTCACTCTCGGAAGGACTCTATTTCTGACAGAGTCAATAGACAATAATATAGTCTTCAAGTGAATAATGAAAACACACCTTTCTTATTAATATGCTGTATGAGGAAATAATTCCTGGAATATTTTAAATGTCTGAGAAAGTTTTCTATTCAAATCTTTCCAAGTTATAGCCTCAGGCACTGTAAAAAAAAATGAAAACATACTGAACAATAAAGTTAATTTTCACTTGTGGATAATTCTGATCCTCACCGTTAGTCAGATGCACGTAGGCAGCATTCACCATCATTTATACTCAGTCTTCGCATTTGCTTGCAAGCCTGTAATTAACTGTCCTGAAAGGTCTACTTAACCCAGGAAATATTTATATTGTCATATGAACACCGCAAAAAGATTTTGTAGAAGCCCGAAATCTTTAACAGTGTTGTCATTCTGTAGCAGCCTTACTATCTGAGGCAAGATCATCTTTAACTGGCAGTTGCATTATCAGAAGGATGAATTTACAGACAAAAGTATTTTCCTCTTTTTTTTAATATATCTTTAATAAGAGGAATGGATTCTGTGAGATGGAGTCTGTGTATTTTCTCTCCGTAAGAAACACAAGAAACAGTTACTTCCACATAAAGAAACCCCAGCTCTTAAGAGAAGAATAAAGAAATAATGAAGACTATATAATAATATATAATACAAATAAATGAAGAAAAGGGCAAGTTATGAAATTAGTAAAAAGTGTTTCATCTTCACGACATGTTTAAGGCATCAGGATCTTTCAAAGAGATCAACACCAACAGCACAATACTGCTTACTCTTCTGCCCCAGAAGACAAATAACTCGAGTTCATTGGCTGCTGCTCAAGGAGGCATTTGGAGCAGTTCACTGAAAACTGGTTAGCTGGTAAAAACTAAGTTCATCAAGAATATAAAGGTAAGATCATTTAGACTATTTTATACCAAGTGGTTCTAGGCATAAAGAAGTTGTTAAGTGTTCAGCTTTGCAAAAGCAGAAACTCAGCTCCAAGGACTGGTTTGCATTTGATTTCTCTCAGGGTAAGAAGAGCAGAACCTTCTTTAGGCAGGGATTCTAGCTCAGTAGCGTTCCATCTTGAAAGAGCCTGAGTTATTTTGATTACTGGATAGAAGATTCCTGAGAAGTTTTGCCACAAACCTTTTTTAAATCTAAATTATTTTAGTTTCATAATTTTCAAGTACACCTTTGACTGAAAACTGAAAGTTTCCATTAAGCCTGTTCCCTAAGTTGCTATTTTTAGGAATGATGACATTTCATACTTTCTTAATACTTTCCCAGTGAGGAACCTAAAATGAACTACACAGCAAAGCAGCTTTATCTCTGCCCTCGGCTACGGTTTCTAAGCATTTTTAAAATCCAAGTTTGCCAGAGATGTTCTCTTGAGTTGCAAATTGTAGCGAGAGCTTGCCTGGAGACAAAGGTCAACACACCGCAAACTCATTGAAGTAGCTGAGGCCACACAAACATTTATCATCTTAGCAATATGTGCTTTAACACTAAATACCTTCAGTAATTTCTGTTACCAACGGGGTTTTTCTCCCCATTGAACAAATGCTGCTGTCTTGGACAAAACTGCTGAGCTTGTGAAAATAATTGTCAGCCCCTTCATCCAATTAATCTTTTTCATAAACTTAAAATCAAAGATATTCTGATTCTTGGTGTGCATTTACCCAGCTGTAATATTATAAAATTTCTTGGATATTGGTAACCTGGAAATTCAACTAGAAGTTGGGCCTTTTAGCACACGATTACGAACCTGCTACAAAAATCCAACTATAATACTAAAAATAGTAAAAAAGACTGCAGAGTTGTGTGGAGAAATGAAAGCAGAACTGCTCAAGGCCAGATCTGATTCTATTTTATCAGCGATCATTATATATAACATTGCATTTTGATCTTTAACTTTTCGGTTCCTTTGCCCAGGTGGATGAAGCTCCAACTCGAAAAACATACTTTGCAATATAATTTAGAAAGACACACGGGTTCAAGATTTGCTCTCATAGAGTCCCAGAATAATATTTAAAGCATTTATTATGTACCTAAATGTGGTGACATCTCCACAGCAGATCAAACACTTTTGTAAAGCCTGTGATAGGGGCTGGACAATTTGTTTGAAGAAGCAGGCTCATGTCCTTGCTCAAAACCTGTAAGTAAGGCAATGCCCCAGAGCTGGTATCCCAGAGCAAAGCACTGGGACTGTCCCGCAGTGTAAGTTACAACTCAGTGACAGCACTGCAGGATGCAAATGTGTGGTGTCTCCAAGTGAATGATAAACAAAAATATATTCCAATACAACACAGATGCCACTCAAAACAATCAGAAAAAGTAAAAAACCAAATGTAAATCTCTCTGCAGTAATAATAAAAACCAGCAGAAAGTCCAGGTTTCAAAACACAAATAGTCAGTCCTTTTAAGTTGTTAGGGAAATGAAGCACAGTCTTTGCAGGACAAACAGCTGAACAGGCTGCAGTCAACCTGCTTTGACTGGACCTTAACAGTTCCTCGGTTGGGCCACTCAGGGCAAGATCTAAAAAAATTCCCAGATCTGCTAGATAGCTTTGATAGTCACATATTAAAAGAAGTCACACTAGCAAAATGTTTTAGTATTGACATGAAGAAGCTCTGTTGTTCATGACTCCAGAGTGGAAGGCTTGATACCTCAACTCTTTAAATATTTCATAGCACTCCTCAAATGAGATTGCGTCGGTAATCGCGGCGTCCGGTCCAAACTACACAAGTGAAATTGCATTCTGCTTATCTAAATTCCCTCCACAGTATCCATAGACCATTTTTATACTTGGCTAGCATTGAAAATGTTAGGTGCTGTTCCACACCAGAGGTTCCTGCCTGTCATTCTAATGGGAATAATTATTATACATCTCTTGTGGGCATTCAAAGGTTTGGGGATTTTGCTTTTACTTATTTAAGTAATGACTATTGCTTGCTGTGGTAATCATTGCAGAAATGCATTTGTAGTAGAGCAAGAGATGATGGCAGGGAAAAATCTTTCCAATCGTGAGATTAACCAATAAAAAAATCAGTTTAAATATTTCAAGGTTAAAAATACAGTGTTTTTTTAACACAAAGTTTTATTAATCTATTAAAAATATCTTACTTGACACTTTGGTGCCAGGGTTAATAAGAAATCTAAATTTTCTTACCATATTTCAAAGTCAGTAGACAGTATATGGTATTAGAAGTTATGAATGCATATCAAAGAGGAGGCATTTAGTGTGAAGCCAGTAAGTGATACTGCTTATTTTAAATATAGAATAGACAGACCCAAATTATGCTTTTCTTTGGAAGAGTTTGAGATTTTCAGCAAAGAAAAATGCATCTGATGGAAACCTAACTGAGGAATGGAACACTCGTACTTTGCAAGCAGTATTTAGGAAAAAGAACACAGGAAATTAAATTATCAGAATTTTATTTCTGTTACAAATCATCACACTCACAATTAATATAAAACAGAAAGCACTGAGAAAACATTACTTAGATACAAGTTTTATCAAGGTGTAAAAGCCTCATCCAAGACTCTAATATTAGAAAACCTGTGACTGTATATGAGAAAATAGTTCTATGCATCAAACACCAAGTGAAAGAGAATAAGCTGTGTATTAGAATTGACAGGGATTAGAACACCACATTATACAAGTTTCTGAAGGAAATGGAAGTTGGAGTATCATTTCTACCTGTGTCTTGTTTTGAATAGACCTGTTTACAATTAGCTATTAAGAAAAGCTTCAGCATGAAACACCAATCGTCATTTTAACTCATCCATGTTGTTCAGACATTAGACAAACTGTTTCCAAAAGCATCTGAATTTTAGTCATGAGACTTCACACACTCTTACACTTGCTGCATAAGGCTAAAGAGAGTCACTAAAGGAACATGAGATTGCATTATTGCTTTGTAACAGGGACTTAGATGAACGTTCTTTATTGAGCTCCAAATAAAACACTGTTGTGTCACTAAACAATTAAGAATTTAAATATACAATTACTTGAAAAAGTGTAGGCTGTTATACACTTTAAGGCTTTAATACAAGGAATACTGAACAGGATTTTCATACTCCGTAGCCTGTCTCATTGCCTAGGCACACGGGTAAGTACAATGCTCTAAGCAGTCCGTAATTAACATGGCAGAAGTTCCTGAAAAAGAGCAAAATACAGTTTATTTGTATACATCCTGAGACTAGCGACGATGGATTCTCTGAAGACTGTCAGATTACAAGCAGTGGATGGGGCAATTATGCATATAATGTATGTAGATTTATGGAAACCTTTGCAGAAACTGCCATCATTGATATTCAATGCAAATGGGATAAAAGGGTTCAGTAAAGGCAAATTAATGATATGATTAGTTATAATCATTAACATCACTCGTCTGACCAGTTACAAACATAAATTGACCAGTGTCAGGATACAAAACCCTACTGGAATGGATAAACACATCTAGGTTAGTTTGTCCCAGTAAAAGAAAGGCTGCCTTCTACATTGATTTTCTTTTAAATTTAGACACCTTTTTAGATTATTTTTCTCTGTCCAAAATCGAACGGATTTCATTTTGGAGATTACTTGAAAAAAAATCCAACCACCTCAAAAGCAAGAGCAGAACACAAGCGCAGTTGGTGCATGCTTTCAGGAACTGTGAGCAATTTTGCACTGCAAATATGTAATTCCTCAGAATACCTAATAGCAGCTGTTTGAATCAGTCTAGTTTATTGTACACACGTGTAGAACATGAGAATTTGTGCAACATTTGTTTAAGAGGCGTGAAAACACATTTTCTTAGGAGAAATAAGAAGTATCAATGTGGAGTGTAGGAAAAAGGAAGACTTTGCAGGATTGTAGGGGTTTGAAGGTACCTCTGGAGATCATCTTAATGGATCAACCATCTTAACAGATTCAGAATTCCTACCACTGTGAGGCCAAATCTATGGCGGCTTTTAGATATATCAAATTTGGACCTTTCAACTCATTAAAAATACAAATAAAATTGGACTCAGATGGTTAATTTTCCTGTCAAATTGTGCCACAACACTGAACAGCAGCACCATAAGGGCACAGACTATGCCACCTTGTCAGATGCACACCTGGCACACGACCAGAACAGTCACTTCTGACCATAGGATGAATGTGCTCTTAGGAGGGGGATTTTCTTTTACTCTTATGACCTGCAAGATCCAGTCATACAGCATACTGTCACACAATGGTGCACCTCTGCCTGATGTGACAGGGACACACCTTTTTTTATACACCCCCCCAGGGGAACCTGAAACAATTTAAGGGTTTATAGGACTTCAAGGCAGAGTAGCAGAGAAGTGTCACAAAAGCATGATGACACATAAGAGACATTAAGGAGACAGCAGCATAAGAGAGAGTTGGATAAATATTACAGAAGGTGGAATTCACTTCTGATTCATTTACTTGTCTCCTAGCCATCCTTGCCAATAGGTACTTTAATTTCATCTCATCCAGTTTCATTGTATACAGTGAATATGTGCAAATCAAAACTTTAGGACACAACTCAACATATTATGCAACTTAATACGTGAACAAAAATAGGGATTTGGCCAATTCCATTATAAATAACTTAAAAAGATATTTCCACACTCAGTTTTGCCATAGCAGTTCTAGCAGCTGGTGTTGAATCTTTGCTCTTCGAGGCCCAGAGGGAAGAAATTTCCAAGGTCTCCTAACATTAAAAGGGCCCTTTGCTTTAAATCTTTAAAATACTCCCCAAACTCTTCTGAAGCCATTTTGCATGTACAAGAAGTTCCTTTAGCCTATCAAGACAGTTTCTTTACTGTGGTATACAGAATGTGTGCATAGATGTATAGAGGTGTGTAGATATCTATACAGTATATGGGCAACGTATGCAATATTTCAAAGTATAGAGCTCTGTTTATCCAGGTCATGCCATCTAATGGCACTGAGACCATGAGGTTGCCATTCCACTTAGGCAATAAATTAAAAAAATTGTTCTATTTCAAATATACACAATTTGAGCATACACACAATCCAATTATTTCCAACTTTCCATATTAAATTCAGCTGAAACATTAGAGCTTGCTATTCTTCAGTTAATGTTTCTCAGTGGATTTGTTCTCCTTCATTTGTGCCAAATATCAGCCTGCACTTTGTGCAGAAATACTTGACTTAGAAAAATCACTCCACAAAATGCTTTCTTCAGCTTTGGAAAATCATTTTAGACATGTTTGCTGACCAGATAAGAATTTTAAATTCCCATTTGAATACTACTAGCATAAAATTACATTCATTTTCTTCCACTTTCCTCTGTCCAGTAAGATGCTTGATTGCTTGAAATGTTGTCAAAACCATGTAAAACTTTCAGTAAATTAACAGAGAAGTGCATCCACACACTGGGACAGTTTAATGTCCTGTTTAGGGATAGTTTAAAACTCTGACTTTTCCCACCAGAACTGAACACAGACAATGATTTCTGCTGGTGTCCAGCTCAATCCCTGAAATTGTTACATAAATTCAAGCCTTGTGCATAAAGAATTAAGGACCTGATCAAAAGCACCATTATTTATCTGATCATTTCACACATACGTAAAGACACCTACCAAAGCATCAGAAGATTAAGGTTTTTGTTCTCTTGGCTGTCCAAGGAGGTGAGTTTCCTGACAAGAGAAAAAAAAAAAAAAGGAAGAGATTTTTTACTAAAATCCAAAGACTTTTAAAGAAAAACTAAAAAAAGCAATGTAAATCAAACTATAACTAATAGAAATAATGAGTGACAAAAAGCTTTAGATAACATTTGTAATGTTTAAGTTACTAAAATTTATGGAAAAAAATAATATATATTACAAACTATTTGTTATGAGGTTTTACAGTTTTTTAAAAGGGAATAATTTGTCCAAATTTAACTAGCTAAACTAAGGCTTTTTAGATTACTAACACAAATTAAACGTTTTAAAATGAGAATTTAGGTGTCCTCAAAGTCTTTCCTACATTCTAAAATGAAACTTTCTAAGTTGTAGCCTTCCTGGTTTTATTGGTTATATTAAGATAAATTAAGTGAGATTAAAATCTGATTTGATTTATTTACCTTTGCAAATGAAGACCGTTTTAAGGGTTACACATCCTCTGCCTCTGACGAAAGCGACCTCAATTAGTCAAGTCAGAAAGTCTTTAATAGCTTTGTGTTTATTGCTTCCAGCACGGAGCGAGGTGGTCATTAACGTACCAAAATTCTCATAAAAATTCCAAAGTTGCACTAGTGAAAAAATGCTCAACAAGATGAAAACTAGTCACAGCTTTTTCAGAAAATTCATTAGCTATTTTAAACCATTTTTAACAAAAGTATTTTGATTTAATGTGGCACTCAAGCAGATCCATACCATTTGGATACTTTAAACAGCATTTATATCTGTTGTGAGTATATATATATGTACATTTAGGTTTATACCATTTTTTAAAAGAAGTTGCACAATGTTTAATAGGAGCCTTTTATGCTGATCACTGTTAAACATTTCTCCCTGTTTACTACTATTTATGAAGTTTTATTATAAGATAAAGCATAAAATTAATCTCACACACACTGATTTTTCTTTCAAAAGTTTATTTAGTATCAAGCAAGGGTAAAACTTTGCTTAACACTACAGAACATTTCAATACTTGAGTTACAAAATACCACATTATTTGCATTTGTAATTTGCTTCCCTTTTTACGCACGTTTGCAAAGAGAAAAATCTAGCAAATGGCTGAAAATAAAAACTAAAAACTAAATTGTTGAAAACCTTTAAAATCAAAGGTTACGCTTATGTTAAAAGAATGGACTAACATATTTAGTAAACCTATTTTTTGTTTAACACTAGTTAATCAAAGGTTATTTTTTTTTGATCACCTATTTTTTCCAATACAGTTTGGAAGTGACAAAGTTCCTTGTTTTACATATGCTTCTGTCCAGGTTGTTCTTTCAACAAAGTATTTTAAGTTCAGTCCATCCGTTCAGACTTTTATGCGCTTTGATTTAATAAAAAGGGATTGTTCGTAGAAAAAATTACTTTGAACAGTATACAGGACTGGTGGAGATTGGATATTTCACAACATCAGACAGTACAATCAGTATCTGGCATATGGCTGGTCTCTGTAGACTCCTTTTGTTGTCCTTGCAGAAGGTGCCTTGTGTCGTGAGTTGGTCCATTCTTCTTGCCCTACAAGAAGGGAAAATACAGTTAGACCCCTTTCCAAGGTTCTCAGAAGCTGCAATGTTACCGTATTTAATTGTGAATGAGACAGCAATGCACTTTTTACTCAAACCAAGGTGTACAAAGTGAAGTCGAACACTGAAGCCAAAAACATCTGTGTGCAATCCATCTGCGTGAGCTCTCTCACAATGCTGCTTCAGCACGTAACAGCAGGGAGTGTGACAGGCTAAGGCAAAAAATATTTAGGGCTCTGGTAATCAGCTGGACCTGCTTATTGCAAATACACAGGAGCGTCAGCTCCAGCAGCAGACCCACCAAAAAATGATGCATGATGGAATTAGGCATAAGGAAATAAGTTACCCTCAGAAATAACTTTCTTTGCATCATTACCAATTTAGGTTTAATTCAAATAACAAGCCAATAGTGAATGCTTCAGGAATCACTACAAACACCCATGGCTTCTAACAACCTAGGAGCAATAGTCCACTGCAAATGTGTACTTCCTCTGAAATGCAAGAAATCAAATCATAGAATCATTATGCTTGGAAATGACCTTCAAGGTCATCAGGTCCAACCATCTACTAATTATTATATATATTTCATCTATATAGGAAGGCAGATTTTCAAAAAGGAAAAGAGCTCATTTGAATTTTGACATCAGTTTGTGAAAAACTTGTGCTAACATTTAATGTTTCATAATTCTACCATGTTTTAGTGATAAATATTAACAAAATACTGTCTTAAATGAGTGTTGGGTATTTAAAACAAGAAGGATAACACAGAACCAATTGCAGAGTATAACAAACCAGTACTTAGGTACACCTTAGTCAAGTAAACACAAATCAGAGTACTATGTCAGCCCTGAAAGACACCAAACCCCCCACAAGAAGCAAACGCCTGAAAATGGTGTACAGGCACCATATCAGGATTGCCCTGCCCTAAACAGGCAGGTGTTCAAGTGCACCCAATGAGAGCCAGAATGCCTGCAAAGCCTAAAGTTATATCCCAGATCTAGGTGGGCAGAACATTTCCCTCAGAGGTACAAGGAACAAGTCAGGCTGAAAGAATTCAACTTGTACATCGGGCAAGTTCCAAAGGAATCTGGTAACAGAATGACATACATGAGAAGCAACCTTTTGTGGTTACTCACACAGAAAGTGAGGCATATATTAAGCAAGGAAAAGAACTCTAGCCTAACAGTAATGACAGCTGGCTGAGGGGTAAGAATTAAAAATATCCTAGCTTTTCAGCACTGCTGCAAGAAAATATTTACATGTAAAAAGCAGTCTTGGTCACAGTTAAAGGGGAAAAGTTGCTCTTTTTCAAGCAATTGGTTAAATAAGTAAAGAGTCACCTTACTTTTAATCAATTTTCTTTTTTGTGTCAATTCAGGGCTCAGAATCCAAAAAATAGTGATATTCTTCCTACATCCTCTGCATCGGCACCTGAGCTTCTCAGAGGAAGAGGCTTCTCGTGTACTTGCTGGGTATCTGCTTCCTCCTGGCCAGCACTGGGCAGCTGTCTGCTCACTATGCAGCCTTAGGAATTGTAGGTTGAGGCACCTAAAGTTCTTTACATACTGTAAGGATGATTATTAGTATCTAACTCTGCATTCAAGGATGTACTTGAGTGTCAGCTAGTTAAGAAATGTGTAACTATTTATTTGTACATGCAAAAACTTCAGTGGCTGTAACCCATAATCATTCTTCAAGGTATTTATAGTCTTCCTCTCAACTTGAGTAAATACATCACTTAATATTCTGAGTGGCTGTGCTTTGATAAATAGAAACCCAATTTTAAATGCAAAAGTAATGAAAAAAATCCATATTTTCAATCTTAAATACTCAATCCACATTTTTCCCCATCAGTCAGCTCTATCTGTTTCATAAATTCCAACCCCGTCACTTTTGCATTCATGAAATAGTCTTAGAAACATCAGGCTTATAAAGGCAAACAGTTTATTTTAATGCTGAAATAAAGATTTAAGCTATACATTTATCATCACCAAATGAAAGTGCTGGAGGACAGGTGAATTTCAAGTGACCTCTTGATGAACTGACTTTTCCCTTGAGCAAAATAATTTAGTTTAAGACAGCAACATTGAGCAGACTTCTATATTAGGTGCATTTATCACAACTTAGTTGAGGTCATTTTAGTTTTCAGCATGAAGCACTTCCAAATGGAGTTCAAGAAATACACCATGGGAAATTTTAAGTAAAGCTTTAAAAATCACTGAAGCATCCATTACCCAGAGTCACAACTCTTACACTAGTAACAACCAACCCTCCAATGTTTGAGATTTGAGTGATCTAGATTATATTTCTCTGATCTCTAGCCAGAGATTTAACATTTACCCCTTAAGCAAAGGTGCCTTTTAACATGCTTTATGCTTTTTTATGCTTCTAATCCGTAACAGATTTCTCTAATTAAACCTGTCACTAGCACACTACCAGCTTAAAAAAATGTGATCTTTACCACCGGCATATGCTTCACTATGCATTATTTTTTCTCCACGTGAGTAACCTAGTGCCCTCGTGTCTATTAGCTACCTGAAGTACTTCCATAACCTTTACATAATGACTCCCTGCTTGATTTCACAAGACTGATGCATGAAAATGGACTAATACAAAAAGAGCACACAAGTCTAAAATGGACTCAATTAGGTCCTGATTTGTCTGAGATCTTCAGCGTATTCTTACCTTGTACCAAGTTTCAGTGTCAGTTGTGCCACACTAGAAATGTTTGCTTTCAGCTGCAAACAGCTCCTGAAAAAGGATCTACACTCCCTTTTTTCCCCCTTAAATCTCACTGAGTGCGACATGAAGAGGATACTTGCGGCATGATTTCAGTTTCACTTTTTCATTTCTGTGATTTTAGTTTCACAGCCCACAGACACCTTCCTCGGTATTTTTCTCAAGAACCACATGAGGAGCTCTGGGACAGCATGGGAATCCCTGAACAGCTGTTACCCACGGCAGAACTGAAGCTTGCCTGATGGAAATAATTCTTTGATTGTGCTTTGGGTTTTTTTAAGAGTCTACTACTCTAGTCATTCAGCTCATAAAACTACTCACCATAAGAGTCATATGTTTCTTCATTCAGTCCATGCCCATAGTCATAGTAATCTGCTCCACTGCATGAGAGGAGGAAGAACAAGAAATAAAGCAGTTATATTATAAGAAGCAATGCTTATGATCACACATTCAACTTTGAAATGAAAGCTCAAAGGATATAGACATGCCCTAAGGTAAGCACCCAAGTGACAATGACAAGTTGGGTCCTGTTCATCAATTAGAAAAAACTGTATTTACTTTCATTTAGGATTTTTTTTTCATCACTGAGTCCCTGGTCCACAATGTGGATGCAGACACAGGAATTCTATATTTAAAATTATAGTTGGGAAGGTTAAAGATTTCACAAGTGGCAGTGAAAGAAGAGTTAGGAGGTGTAGGCACCGAACTAATTAATTGCTGTAAAAACTTCATTACCTACTGTTGTTTAGTATTTTGCCTTTACATCTTTGAATTCACTGATAAAAATGCAATTAAGGACAGGCAACTTGCTGATCAGAAGGTTATATAGTTGCTATACGTACAAGTTCCAGTGTCTTCAAAACAAGACAAATCTGCACAAATGTAATTGCTGTTATTTTAATAGGCAGATAAGAAATGACAATAGAAACTAAGCTAAAAGCAGAAATCTGCAGTCATGAGGATTCAAAAGTATGTATGAATACCATGACCACAGCTTAAAACAGTCTTCTGTTTCACTAATGGCATTTCTATTTGCATTGAGACCACTCAATAGAAACTGAAGAAGCAGCCTTATTACATACTACTTTTCTACTTATGCTTTCCTATTTCATTTCAGTGTAGCTATGAATAGCTTTTTTACATAGCTGACAGAACAAATCTATTAGAATGTTGGTAGGACATCCCAAACAAGTCTATGAATTGTTTCTTTTCCTTCTAAACACAGCCAGACCCAGGGCTGACAACATTAGGAAAATATTCTACAAACTGATGCTACCAAGTCATTACCTTCTGAGTGAGAAGGAAATCATTAATATATGATTACTAGTAATTACTAATATTGACAAAGTGTTCCAAACATTAGAAGGATTGCTAACAAAATAAAAACCAGGGTGAAAAAACAATTTACAGCCTTAACACGAATTAGCAAGTAAAGCACTTATATAAAACAAACAATACATCATAATCACTTCTAAACTGACACAAAACAAAGACAATTTGTTAGGTTTTAGTTAGTGGATTATGGGGTTATTTTTTGTTTGTGCGTTGTTGGTTTGTTTGGATTATTTTTTTTAAAGAAAAGGTTTTAAAAACAAAAAAAAACAAAACAAAAAAAAAAAAAAATATCCAGGCCAGTTCTGGTGTATGCAAATGCATATCTAAATCAGGTGGATGAGTATTATTGCCAGTATAAGGCTTCCTAAACAAAAACAACCAGAACGCACTATGAAGACCCACAAAACCAAAAAGTATCTGTGAGGACCCCAGTTTGAAGCATAAGAAATGACATCATTTTGCTCAGCAGCAGCCGGTGATAAAGCAGCCTTTATTCTGACAACCAACTTAAAACTGACATGCACTGTCCTTCCACACAGTTCTTGATTATTTATTTAAAGTCTGTCATCACATTTCAAAGCCTATAGCAGCTGAGCCCTATCCCCTTATCTGTCAATCCTGTCAGAGTGACTTTTTCAGGGTTTCATTTCATAGATCCAAAATATCTACTAAAAAAAATTTCTCATTTTGCAGCATGCAAACTGCAAAGGAAATAAACATCAGAAGGGAAAAAATCCTTTTACTTATACTGAAAGGGTATCAGGACCCATCTGTATTAAAAGACAAACCCTTCAAAAATAATAATCTGTAAGAAAAGTACAAGTTATAATGGGAAGTAAAGTTGCCTAGTGCAATTTAATACTCTCTACTCCGACTGCTTTCATTTGTGCTCCTCAAACTATGCCCATGCTCTCTCGATTAGACTGCACATTAAACAAATGCAAAATTTCAACTAAGACAACTTAAAGACTATGACCCAAAGAAAAGCACACATATATGGCTCTAAGGAAGTCTGGGTAAAGAAGAAAAAAATCATTTAATGTTTTGTTTCATATGTAAACAGAGTCTGAAAGGTCCCCAGAGTTCAGAACCAAGACCAAAAGATAACTGTGGATTTTTTTAGAAGAATTACAGGAAAAAATCTAGTACTGTATATGAAACTACAGCTTATGGAAATTTATTTTTTCCAAAAACAATCACTTACTAAAAGGAAACCTACTCAAAGGAACCTGCAATACCAAATTTCTTTCTAAACTGTACATTTGAACTCATTAACTCAGATAGTCGAGATCAATGTGAGGAATGACATAGCTATTTATACTAACTAATTCTTCCTCTGGACAGAAGGTATGAGGTCAATTTTTGTTTTAAAGGCATCTTTAACATTGATAATTTTTGATATATGTTCTCTGGAATCTTAGCATTTTGACTCACTCTGTATTTTCCTTTAATGAATTTATTCTGCAAGGGAAGGCCTTTGCTGCTGTTTCCTTTCGCTGTGTCTCACAGGAGACAATAAAACAACAAAAAACCCCAAGTTCATTTTCTTCTTTACCTCATGTACCTCTCTCCTTTCAGAACAACATACCATGTATCCTTTTCTTTTTAACCCAGGAAGACTAAAGCTGGAGTCCTCTTTGAGTTCCTAAGTTTTCATAGAATCACAGAATCATCAGGGTTGGAAGGGACCTTAAAGATCATTTCGTTCCAATCCCCCTGCCATGGGCAGGGAACACCTCCCACTAGAGCAGGTTGCTCAGAGCCCCATCCAGCTTGGCCTTAAAATATTCCAGGGATGGGCCTTCCACCACCTCTCTGGGCAACCTGTTCCAGTGTCTCACCGCCCTCATGGTGAAGAACTTCTTCCTAAAGTCCAGTCTGAATCAACTCATCTCTAGCTTTAATCTATACCCTCTAGTCCTGATTTTCAGATGTGACATGTTTTCTTAAGGTCATTTCATTTTCAATTTTCATTTCTTAATTTTTGCTTATTTCTCCAGGTGTCTACTTTGTAGATGGATAATTGCATTACACGGTATAGTCAGCTGAGCTTTCAAGCATCTTCCTAACTATCAAGTAAACAGTTCAAGTGCAATCAACTCTGTAGTATCCGCTGTGAGTCAGAGCTTTTTCTACATATAGAGCACTTGCATATATCTCCTTATATTTAACTTTTTTGGTATTCCCATTCCAGCACAACGCCTTTGTTCTGACAAGAGAGAAGACAGAAATGGCAAAGAAAAAAAATGCTTCGATTTCCAATGACAACAAAAGAGCATGGAATCGGGGAATGGTGTGGAAGGATTAACAAACAACAATAAATTTAAGAAGTATGTCAGTTCTAATTGCTGAGGGCTGGGCATTAATACCACAATGCTTAGAGGAAGTGTGAAGTGAGGCTTAAGTAGTTTAAATAAAGCCAGCGGGAAGTGCCTGTTTTCTCTGTTCCAGAAACAGCCTGAGATAAAGAGCAACCTCAGATTTTAGCACCACATCACTGATGAAGTAAAGCCTTAGAGGAGCTTTTTTTTATCTAGTGAAACAGAGGATTGAGAAGCTTCCTGCTGTTTTTCTAGAAGCACTCTGCTATGACAAGTGTCTTAAAATACTTTCATTTAGAGGTATTCAACATAAGCTTTCAAAGGTTTTGTGGAATATGACCTGAATTTCTCAAGCTTTTCTGCTAAGCTGATTGTTTCTGAAAATATCTTGATGAACCATAATAGAAGAACAAATCTTTATGAAAAAAAAACAAATAACAGTAGCTGCTCTTGACGTGATGGTTAAATCTTAAGGAACAATTACCTTTTATACAATATTAACTATTGGCTTATTCTGTCCAGAGATGTTGGAATATTATCTCCAAACCGATACCAAGAGAATGGCAAAATCTAACTTAAGGTTCATTAAGATATCAGAACGGGTCATTGGGCTATTTCTGGGACAATCCTGGGACAGGGATGTCAAACACGCAGTGTGAGTGTTTCCAAAGAAACTGCATAGAAGCAGTAAAGATATGATGTGGCTAATGAATGTAATCACCACAGCTCTTTAGATCTGATGCAGGAAGCTTCTACAATCACCATTTTGCCATTTCTGCATTTGAAACAAAAGTACTACACCAGGGAGCCTGATTGCTAAACAGAGTAAAAGGTCCCTAACTGAAAGCTTGTTTACTGGAAAAGCCCGGACTTAAGCATTAACAAGCCTGGTTACTGAGTTTCAGCACTGAGTGAACAGAAACTTTCTTCATTTCAGTGATGAAAACCACTGCAACCAGTTCAGCTTCTTGAAATGCCTACTAGGGAACAACGGAGGCAGGGAAGGGGGGGAAATCTGTTTTTTCTGCACATCGGTATCACAAAACTTTGGAACTGATCTCTTTAGAGAGAAGCCAGCGCAGTGTCAGAAGGTGGCAAAAAAAAACAAACCCAAACCCTTCCAAATCCCATTTCCTTTTCTGCTAAGAGTACCTCCACAAGCATCACCTTTGTCCTTCTGCACAGAAGTTGCACAGAACAACGAAGCAGAAAGAACACATGAGGATCTCTCTAGGAAGAGGTCTTACATGATAGACCCTGACTGATATGATCACATCTGAACTCTTCTGCAAGGACAAGTGTCTTTCTACAATTCCTATCAGATCTTCATGCTCAGCTGCTTCTGATATCAAAAAGCATCTGCCAGTGAACAGGAAGAAGTGTCCCAAATGTTATTTTCAAGACAAGATTTACTGTGTTGAAGCTTCTGAATTCTGTAATTGTCTTGAAGTTTGAGTTGACTATATGTTGTTAATGCTCCCGTGGATCACCAGAATACCTTATTCTGCAGAACAGCTTACAGCAGGCTAGCATAAAACCAGGATATCAAGAAGAAATCCACATCTTTTCTTGCATCTTGCAGGTAAATTTTTATCTAATGCCCAGCCCTGACACTTTTTAGCAGTGGTGCCTTTGGTTCTCCCATGCCTGCATTTCAGTTTATGTCTGTAAAACAGATAATGATCTCAAAGCAAGTAGGACCTATATGTGAAAGCTTCATAAAATACAGAAAAATGATGCAAATCTTCCTTAAATTATATCCCATTGTACCCTAATAATACAAAGAACAAATCTTATTACCTGTAATCCTAAAGGATGACCTGAGTGCCCCCTCAACGATTCCCTTAGGTATCACTAGTTAGAAATTATTTTTTATGATAGAAATAATACATTTCACTTCTAAATAGTGAAATGTCCTTAGAGGCATCTGCATTCTGGTGCTACCTACCAGGCACAGAGCTATGTCTAGCTACATATTTCTAGCCGAAATCTACACAGTTCCCTAAAGCTAAGAGTTTTACCATCTGAAATGGCCAGTGAACTGGCTGTGAACTCATTCAGTCTTTTGTTTCCTCCCACTCCGCTTTCCTGTCCCATCTTTCAAAACAGGAAAGGAAATGGCAAGTAGTAGAGATGACTGATGCACACAGTGCAAATAAGGCTTTTTGGCAACAGGAACAGCAGGGAGCTACAGCTTTACCTCAGAACTAGGAACAGAATGCAGCAACAATCCTTTCCTAAACATGAGAAATGCTACATAACACGTCAAAAAATTCGCTGCAGCAAACAAGAAAGCGACAGCAGAAAGACTAAAAATTCAGGCTGTGTAAACATCATCATTTTGGTTTGGCCCATGAACTAGAACCAAGCTCCAGCCACTCCATCCTACCTCTGTCCGGTTTGCAAAGCAATCTGGAGGGAGTGAACTGGACTACTGATATCAGGGGAGACAAAACTGGGAGTTGCAAACTATGCAAGTTTACACCAAATGTGTTCCACCTGCTAAATGCAGGACAGAGGTTTGAACCAGCGTGAACACGAACACTGGCAAAGGATGTGGGTTCTCCCCTTTCCCTCTAAACAGACAAGGCTACTGAGGACAGTGGAAGCACCAGAGAATTATGAAGGTCTGACAGATAGCAGTCAAAATTTTTAGACCATCCACTGCAAGACTGGAATGAGCTGTGGGTATTATTCCATCTAATTCTTGGTTATCCCTCTTGAGTCCTGCTTAAGGTATTGTTAGAGATCCGAGACGATATTACTTATCACATACGGGAGTACAAGACAACACTGCCTTTAATACATCATCGACCACAAAACCTGCACAGACAGTATGTCACCATTCTGTCATTAGAAATACTTCTCAGCAAGATATATATCACAGCTTCTTGTCTTTCTAATTTACTGAAGGGACAGTACAACTTTCCTGAGTTTCCTATAAATTCAATATCCTTACTCATCAGTTGACAATGAAGAGCATTTGAGTTTTATGTGATTATAATTCAAAACTAATAAAAATGCCACAAAGGAATGTAGTTGGCTAAAGAGATTATGTAACCATTTTCAAGGCAGCATAATCATAAGCATGGAACAGATCTTAAAAGCAATGTATTACCATGGTTGAGATCTTTCCAGTGCTTCTCTAGTGCCCTTTACACAGGTAGGGTTCAAGCCCTGATTCTCCAAGTAAAACAAGGCAAACCTCTTCCTATTGTGTTAAAGATAATTCACTGCACTTAACTGCTAAGATTTGTTTGCTGGGCTTGTGTCAGCTCCACTACTTTTATCAACTTGTATGCTCCAAGCACACCGCACCTAACAATTACAGCATAGTAAATTCTAATGGTTATTAAACTGGATTTTTCATCATCTGTTAATTGAATGATGCCAAAATTGTGCTAAAAAATATAATTTACAAACTCCAGTATTTCTTGCAGAATAAAATACAAGCAGGAAAAACAAATAGGACCAATTTAAAGTTTTCCTGCAAGCATCTCCCCTTTCTGAAGTTGCCCAATTAAATACAGACCTCCTCACCAACGAAGAGAGGCAAGATTTTTCTTCCCTTGAAAGCAAGCCACATACTACAGAGAAAAAACAACTCTGCAATTTGCAATTATTGCTAGTAAGCAGACATACTATGTTGACTGGCAACCAGCAAAACAGTGTCAAAACTTCATCTACAAAAAGGCGTTCTGTGACAAAATATGTCCCAGACTGATGAAGCCTGATTTTTCATGCCTCTCTCATTCAACTAATAGACATTGGCTTCCAAGTGTGAGTTTCCAGTGAAGCTCCTTCTCCACCCTACACTGAGGATAAATAAATCTTCCTTATATATATTCTGCACTATCTACTGCAGGTGTGAATTTATGATGCTGTCCTTTCTCTAGTCATAGAGAGTATGTAGTTTCTCTTCCTTATCTTGGTATCTCTTAATGAAACCAGTAGGAAGTTTATTATGTAAGACATCTGAAAAGTTATTTCTAAATGAAGAACAACTTTAATTTGTAAGATTTGGAAGCCTCATTATCCAAGTTCTGGCTTCAAAGACCATATATCAAGAGGTGTTGCTGCAGCATGCTGCTGAGACCTAGTGACTGGATACTCCCCTTCCCATTTGTTATCTCCATCATCCAAGCTTAAAAGTACCTTTAAAAAAACCACCCAAACAACCACAAAACATACAAGAAAAACCCCACAAAACAAGAACCTGAAGTTAAATTGAAGCACTCATACAATTAATATATTTTTAAACTATGGCTAACTCCACAACCTACCATTAACTACAATATAGAATTTAATACTTTAAAACATATTCACTGTTAATGAGTTTTAATAAAGTCCTTAACAGGAAGAAAAAGATCCTATTTGACCGATCATTTTCTTAACTTTTCACCTGTGTAATTAGTCACGGAAAAAATCCTAAATCCTACCAAATATTCATCCTCTTTACTTAAATTGTGGTAATTCAACAACCCCGTTGAAGATGATGTACAATCACCTAAGTAATATTAAACTAATCACACAAAATGAATAACCTAATTTGATGAAATAGGGTTTTTTTGATTCCTCAAGTAATTAAAGTTTCATATTACTACTTCTTGTACCATTATAACACCTCTATAGTCTCCAACAGGTCTCTGCATTTATTTTTAAATGCAGGGGGTTTTTTTTTGAACATTGACATATATTCACAGTTAAGTTTAATAGCATGAAGAAAATAATATTTTTTGTATCTAAAAGGATTTTACCGAGTGTAATTAGTCCAAATTACACTTTTTTTCAGTTTTCAATTTCTTCAATAGTGAAGCAATCTAGTAATAACAACATGACAAGGATTCTAAAAACCTTTTCCAATTTTGTAAGTGCAGCATATGACATACTTCTCTTAATTTAAGTGTAATTGTAAGCTTGTTTTAAAAAAATCCAACATCTACACTGAGACTCACAATTAAAGCTATCTGTGCTACCGAGGTACTTCTGAATATTTTATCTTGCCACATTTTACAGGTAAAAAAAAGAAAACCTCTACCTAAACTTGAAGAACTAGATCTGAAAAACTGCAGAAAATAGTCTCTTCCAATAAAATGAGCGTAAAAATTAAGCAAAACCCACATGACAGGGATTTTCAGTTAAGGTACATTACCTTGTTTATGCTAAGTCTTTTGAGGCTTTATTTGCTCTGAATTATAACCTCCAACAAGCTCATACATACCAGGTGCTCATAAGCAGCAACTGCTAAGTACTAGCCATGTGCACTACCCCCAGAAATCAAACCATGGTGGATTGATTTGATTCGTAAGTCAGAGCATGAACTAGCATTAAAACCCAAAGAATTACATCTTGAAAAGCTACAGTAACAGACACTGTTTTGCATATAATGCATATTTATAGAACCTGGCAACGCATCATTGCTGACAAACTTAATGTAAATTTAAAACACTGAGCATCACAAAACATTAGCCATTAACTTTCAGATACCAATAGCAACATGTCCACAAGCTAATTCCAAATCCATACACACAGCTCTTTATGAAATTCCTCTTCTAAACAGCAGTGGCATCATCTTTTGTAGGACTACTAAGCAAAGTTTCAGAATATACCTGAAAATTTGATTTCCCAAGGAAACATGGGGAGGACCACATCTTCTGGTCTTGGCAAGAACTCCATACTAGGAATCAGCTTCTCTGAAAACTAAGATGCTGCTGGAGTGGCACAAAATTGGAGATTTAGAAGTCTGAAGAATTCAGACCTCTAAATGTAGTTGTATTTAGGCATCAGTTAACAACGCCCATTTTCTGATTTCAAGGTGGGCTTTTGTTACGTTTTTTCTTTAAAGACTTCTTTTCAACCTGACAACCAGTCAAGTTTTTCTTAAGCAACTACCACAAGCTACAAAACTCCTCAAACCTTTCGCATCACAGGGTCACTGTGCACAATCTACCCTACTTTAGTCTTGAATTGGTCACTGTTGGAAAGAATAGTAAAGAATAAGGTCTCGCCACATGGAATTCATAACACTGGGCTTCTAACATGCTTAGGAATTAGCATATGGGCAGTTACTTCATTATGCTTTTAGATAAATAATTTCAATAAAGTTGCAGCATGTACTTCTCATTTCCCAACAGATTAGCCAATAAAGAGAGAGTGAGCTGGAGGCACCGACTAAAAACAGGTATACTTAAGAAATTTTGCTCAAATTCCCTCAGTTCAGCTTGGCTGGATGGCTCTAAGGCAACACAGGGATTTCAATGGCTCACATTTTGGTAAGATTTGAAAAGGTAGCAATTATTGTTAGATATACAAAAAAAGAAACTGTGAAACACTGTGTTTAAGCCCATGTCACAATGGTTGTTGCCAAGAGAAATCTATGAGGGAAGTGTGGAAACCAGAAAACATTGTAGAAAACTGGAGACAAAGCCAGCAGTTATCCCATGTCCCAATTTGCCCCCTTTTATAACAGAATTCAAATGAACTTCTTCAGTGGGGTGAAGGTGAGATCACCCTCACTCAAGATAAAAGCCAGTTTTAACATAAATTACAATTAAACACAAAATGACCACATTTCTACATGAATGACTTACTCTTGCCTTAAACAGACAGAGGCACAGAGTTATACAACTATTCCTTTTAAAATTGACACCGCTGACCTCTGTTGTAGGTAAAAATATAAAGAAACTAGACAAAGGCATTTTTTTTTCTGCGAAAAGTAGTATGTAGTTTTAAATGCTAGCAAAGAAGCCTAAAGAAGTTATCTGAAACTTCTAAGTGCCATGAAGCAGACAGATGGGGTTCTCCACACTTTTTTTTTCTCCTACAGTAACTGTGTTAGTCATTCCCTCTTGATAGTAAACTTAAAAGCACACAGTAAACCTTTTAATGCTGTTGGAGAGGTAACAAACCCAGCCCCCTTTCTCAGCAACCTTGTCACATAATCTGAATTTTTAGTAACAAACCTCATTCTCTGGCATGTTAACTCTCTGCAGCATCTGTCACTGCTCTGAATGGTTGATCGTAAGTACCTCTGTAGTCATCTCAATGCTATTAAGCAGATGGCAGCGCTAAATCCGAATGATGTAGTACATCTCCCCGGTGGACTTTGTTTCCATACACTACCATTATTCTACAATTCCTCAGTGATAAATCTTATGTATTCTAGAGAACATTAAACAGTGAACTGACAGCACCAATTGATTTATTAGAATCCGTTTCCCTTTGTCCTATTCTTGTCTTGGAGAATACTTGTGCAGATCGTGTACGGAGCCACTGCGGGACAGAAGTACTTCTGCTCAATTTGAAGCGTATTTCAGAGATTTAAAATAGACTTTTTCTTCATGCTGGAAATGTTTAAACTGATCTGTAAATTCAAGTGAAGACTGAACTAATTAGTCCTGCTTCCCCCACAATACATTTCTCTGAATTTTCATAATAAAAGTCGTCTAGCTTTAATATCAGGCTGTGAAAACACTCACTGCTTTCTGCAAGAAATCCAAGTGATGGGTTACAGTTGAAATTAGATTTGGGGAAATCCTTAAAGGTCTCAGTGAGGTTGTGTAAGCACAACTAGCATATGCTAGTGAGTGGAGCTGACAAATACATGTGCATCTGACATAAGAAACTATCAATACCAGCAGTCACATGAGCATGGTGCTTCACACTTGGAACTCACATTCTACCACAGGATCCCAAAGAGATTTTTCGCATACAACTGCACATGTTAAATGACTACATTCATCTATAGAAGAAATTTTATGAAGGAATTCCTGCCTGCACAATGTGAAGTCTGCTCTGCATGACAGACTGACATCCAGCCTCGTCTGGCTGCTCTCCTTAGGTAGGCATTGAGTATCAACCATAAATGATCAGAGCTTGACAGTGTGAATTGTGTTCTATTAAGATAAAACTGTCTTGGCTGCTTCGAGTGCTTGCTAGACTTTGCTGCTCAGAAATTAAGAAGTAATTTGTTAATTTTAGATTGTTTCAGCATTTTTTGTTTATAACAATACTGAACAACCCAGTAGATTAACCATCCCAATTTATACTGGTAAAAGTATAACAATCCTCTGCCAAAAAAATAGATGCATAATTTAGCCACATCTCTTCTAAAAATCACTCAAGATATCTACTGAAGTTCAGCACAGCTCCAAGGGATATTTTTTCTGAAGTCTTTTTGACGATAAAACCCAATTCTGTTAAAAGACATCCTGAAGCACTATTTGAGGCTTTGTTTCATGGACAAACAACTGCAGATAAGAAAATGTTTTCAAGGAAAACAATTTTTTATAGGTTTACAAGGCATTAAGATAGATGACAACTTGGAGAAAACTCCAATGTTTCTCTCCCTGTTAGGGCTGGGACAGGTTTTAACCGAAGCTTCACCCTGCCAAAGAAAGTAAAGATACTGTCTCCCACCATCTCAAAATCACAGAATTCCATGCAAGTAATTTAATGAGCAAACCCATCTTTTCAGTTTACCAGCTATTTCTCAAATTTCCTTTTTAGTACACAATATAATTACACAACTTTCTAGAAAAATTAGTATCAGAAAACATACTAGAAATACCATTATTAAGATCACTACTTTCAACCTAAAAAGTACACAGGAAAAGTTATGTACACATGCTAGTCACTACATGATAACATTTTAAACATGCCAATACCCTCTCTGTGCAAATTTATTTTCTTTCCATGCTTTATGAATGCAAAATATCAAGAATACTATAAGGCTGAACTATGAAAGCAATACACTTTTTCCTAATTTTCTTCATAAGAAGGGCATTGTAGTGCACCTAAATATGATAAGCATCTCTTCGTGGTTACTAAGAGACATTTCGCAATATGGGCTACTATTTGATATTCAGATTAAAAAGATAGGAATGCTGTTCTAGGTAGCTCAGATGGCTGTTTATAGTTATTACTTTTTGCCTGCCAATACAATCCTAAAAATCTTTTGGCCAAGCCAGAAAATGAGTGCTGATACCCCATGAGAAACATGCAAGTGAATCATTTGTTGTTTTCTTTTACCATATAGCACTTCATAACTTTAGAGAGGAAAAAAGTAAATAAATCAAGTAAGCATTCAGAACACAATGAATTCAGCTAAATCTAACAGCAGAAGTATTGTGAAACTCCACCTAAAATACAAAGAGCAATCATTTTGTGAAGTATCTCCTTCCAGACTGGGCTTAGTACGTGCACGTATTAGACCTGAGAATACCAGATATGTTCTTATGTGTATAGTATTTACAAAAGCAACTTCATTTCTTGGGAGATTTGCTTTTTGCTAATTTTAGTTCAAAGGGAAAAAATCTTCATGAAAACCTTCTTAAAATGGAAAACAAATACCAAATCCAAGTAATATTTAGTTTGGCTCAGACAGATGACTTTGTAACTAAGTCCAAATGTTTGTCTGCAATAAACCTGTTTACCAATGCTAGAAGTAGTAAAACAGAACACAATTACCAACATAAAAGTTGAGGACTATTTTGTTTTGGAAAAAATCCATTACCAGCAGCTGCTCTCTCAATGTAATATTTTACAGAGACTCCTGTTCTGGAGGTCTTGCACTGATGGTTGTTTAAGTCATGCTATTTTAATCAGTTTTCAGTGGCTTACAAGATTCCATGGGAGCAAAGAACCAGACAAAGGTTTTTTCATTGTGTTAGTTCTCAACAATAATGACACGAACTTTTCACTAAGCTTTTCCACACTAAATCATTGGGCACAGGAAAATCCTCATTTATACAACAAAATTTAGGCTGGGCGTGTCACCACCATGGCAAAGCAGATGTTCAGGTGTAAACAGCTTTGTTCTCAGCTTTGTTGTGAACTGTTCTGTACTATTTCAGGTAGTGCTACATCATTAAAAAAACCCTCTTAAATATTTAGCAGAAGTTAAAACAGTCTAACTTGTATCTATTTATTAACATTACAATTTCCACCAAGATCTTCCTTTCCTATGGTCATCATCTTCCCAGTATGCAAGCTTTGAAGCTCTAATCACCCCAAAGAACCAAAGCAGTAATGCAGCAGCGTAGCATTTTGTTTTACAAGTTTTCAACAGTCCTGTTTCAAACATTTGAAGTTTATTGCCATAAAAATTTCGAGAAATTCTTTACACTTACCTTTGTGCTTGAGTGCTATAGCTGTTATCATAGGAATCATAGCTTTGCTCATCATAAGCAGTGCCATACCCATCATCATACTCCTGAAATGATATAAAAGAAAGGTAATACTGACTGTAAGGCCACTGCAGTAACGTAGTTGCAAATATGACAGACAATACACTCCTGAACATGTATGACATAAGTCATGAAAAAGCAAAATCTTAATATTAAAGACTATTTCCATTTAGGAAGCCATACACATCTAAGGTGTTAATTACCTCAGAGGTATTTTGAACTATTTACAATATGATTTGAAAAGATGGGGTTTTTTTAATTAACAATGGCTTGTGCAGACAGTACAAATGCTAGACATCTCAAATTTGAGAGGAATGAACTACTCATCTTCAAGAGAGCTCTGGGATGCACCTCAGGAATCAAAATATCTGAAAAATACTGTGCAACTTACTGAGGTAGCTGACATTTCCAAGCAATAAATTGATATTCTACATTGACTATGGATGGGAAAATTTCCTAGAATTAAGATGAGTAGGAATTATGGTTTTACTACTTTGAGTGCCCTTGCATACTCTTCAACTTGTGGGAGTTTAGCACCCACAATATTTCTTACTCCTCCCACATTATCCACGCTATTTAAGAATATGCTATAGTAAACCTCTTCCCAAAACACCACTGGATTATGTACCAAGTTGAACAAACCACTAAGTCCAGGTACATACAGCAGTTTAGAATAAAAACAAGTGAAAATGATTTTGTTTTCCCAGAGAAGAATGAACTATAAAAATACAAAGAATTGTCACCAGTTTGTTTCATCTAATAATGAACCTGAGCTAAACACATGAAAAGTAGAAATCGCACTGCCTTGGCACTGGATTCCTAGGAAACCCTAACATCCAAATCATATCCAAATATGTCAAAGAACTCAATGGATATTTAAGAGTATCTTGTCAAGTTTTGTTTGACAGGAATGACCTAAGGAGAAGACACTCTGAAGATACAGGCATCATCATCTACATGGATGATGTGTACCATCATAGAATGGTTTGACTTGGAAGAGACCTTAAAGATCATCCAGTTCCAACCCCTTAGCCATGGCCAGGGACACTTTCCACTAGAGCAGGTTGCTCAGAGCCCCATCTAACTTGGCCCTGGGTTGAGTACCAAACCCTGGCCATCTAAGGCTAAAGGTTCATGAAAGAATAAGCTGTTTCCCAGGAAAAGGAGCCTTTAAGAATCTTTCGGTAATGACAGAAAATAAAACCAACTAGCAGCATCAATAAGATGTGGATGACAAATGATAGACCACCACACTCTAGTAGAAATAATCTCTCATGTTTAGAATCTGATAGCTTTGTAGCCATTGTAAAGAAAGCTTTCGATAACAGAAACCAGTGACCTTCTCAAAACAACTGATAGGAAATTGAATCTGCTAAGAAAGTTTTTAGCATTTTTTCCAGTCATTTGAAATTGCTTCTATGGAAAAAGCAGACAATCTGCTCATCACTACTGCTTCACAAGTGCTAGATCAGTGAACATAATTGTTTCCCAGCAGTGATTAGTATTAGAGCATAAGAATATCTGCCAGCACAAGCGAGTGATAGCCTATTCATGGGTCTGGAAGAAGAAATGAGATTTCTTCTAATTGTCTGCTCCAAAGAGATCCATGGATAAATAGTCCCAGTCAAATAGGAAATGCATTATTTTCTCTTTCAGCAATTCACTCTCCTGAAACTAAAAATTAAAATAGAGTCTTAGCATACTCTTTGCCCATCTGATATGGATATGGATTTTCCTTGATAAGCCACACACTAAACCCACAAAACCATTGCCTCCTGGCAGTTACTCCAAACAAGCACTTTATTACTTATTGATGCAATACACAGGCATCTGTTAACAATACAGACATTGATCAACAGCAGAAGCCATCTGAGCCAACTTATTTGCTCTGTTCCAGAACATTTACATGACATTTGGTTACCTCTCACAGAATTTCTCAACTGTGAACTAGCCATCCCTAAGAGGGTCTCCCAATCTTCAACCCATGCACACGCAGCAGTGACAAATGAAGGCAAAGATGGAAATTAACGCATTAGGAAAGCTTTGCCACTAAGGAATCACTGCAGAATTCTGAAGCAATCACAGTCCTATTCTTCACATTTATATTAACTCTTTTGCTAATAAATTGATCATGAAAGAAAAGGGAAAAAACACACTGCTCTGAAGTTGTGTTGTATCTGTGACAGAAGGCAAAGGAACAAAGGAAATCTGAAATGGGAAGATCACAGAATGTCAGCAGTTGGAAGGGACCTTGAAAGATCATCTCATTTAACCCTCCTGCCAGAGCAGGATCATCTGGATTAGGTCACACAGGAACAGATCCAGGTGGGTTTTAATTGTGTCCAGAGAAGGAAACTCCAAGATCCTTACTCAACAAGATGTCCAGCAGAAGAAAAGAAAAATTTGGGGAGCTCCATACTGTATCAGACTTAAGTGTTTCTAGTATTAGCATTTCTCTTCCAGAGGAATTTTGCCCAGAACTCATTACTGTTCACCATTTTCTGTGTTAATACATTGACTACTGAAGTTAAGCCCTGCATTATGATTATATTGTTAAAGGTGGCTTTTACAGGCTTTGAAGGAAAAGATTATCTGTTTTGTAGTTACTATGTGGGACTCCTGTAACTTCACATTAAAGACCAACCTGGGCTGTTGCAATTACTATAAGCTGCTTAAATAGATCTTTTCCTCCTTTTTATTGATTTACACTTATAAACCCAACAATTCACATTAAAATCATGATAAGCTTCATGAGCAACATGCTGAAAAAAAACAGAATAATTTTAAAGAGTTGCTCTCAACAGCTTGTTCTGTGAAGAGATAAGAGATTCAAATTCAGGAACATTTGTTTACTGTGCACTATTCCCTTGCAGTAGCAATTAAGCAGGGACAGCTGAAGTATGTTTTAGAGAGTTCCCTGAATTAGGTCTGACACTGTTTTCACTTAGTCTTGTAGTATTTGAAGGCTTTCTCTTTCAGGAGGTTACAAGTAAGGTTGGCCAAGGCAGAATGTTTTTACATTTTAGATTAAATCCACACTACTTGAGGATTTTCTTTCTGGAACAGACATCTTGTGGCTTCAATAAGTTTTTTCTTTAACTGTATTTAATATCTAGGTGGAATATCCCTGGCCATCTGGCATGTTTTGGTTTTACAAAACATTGTGCTAACTTAAATAAATCTAACTGTCATTCTTACACATATATAATAGAAATGGATAGGAGAATATGCACAGTTATGCTGTGAAGTACATCAGAGCTACACTGACAAGTAGTGGTATACAGATTTCTCTGTATAATACAGGAAGAATTACACCTTCATTAGAGTATTTTAATTCCATTTTTTTCAGTGATTCTTCAGCATGTTTCAGGTACCTGTAAAAGCATTCAATTTTTGTATTTCAAGACATTCTTCTTCACATGAAAGACAGCATTTGCATTCCTACTACCTGCCAATGGCAATCTAATGGACTTCCCTCTATACTCCAATTCTCTAAATACATAACTAGCTCTTCCTAAAAGAACTCATCAATCAGAAAGTTTACCGGTGAAACCACATTTCTCCTCCCACTCCAAAATACCAAAGCCCAAACAAGATTATATTTTCATCCTATAAGTGGGAGCATTTTTCCCCCTCTCTAATTCTACCTCTCAGGATAACCTAGAAATCTAACCCTCATCAGATTTAGTCTGCCCAGAAGGCAGCAAGTGTGCTGTAAGTCTCCATTTTAGTCTTAAGAGTCTCCCCCTAAAGTCACACACCAGCTAGAATTACAAGACAGATATTCTGAAAAGAATATGAGATTATTCTGTAAGATCTCAAACCCTATTAATAACTTCATTATTAACCCAGCCCCTAAACCAGAATGACATTACATTTTTGTCTTAAGAGTGTCTTGCCTGCAGTTCTCTCAATGATAGTGCCTGCAGCTGATATAAATCCAAAGAGCAGTTACTGATAACAGGAACTGTTCAGTGTAAAGTGGAGAAATTTTTCATGAACAGAACCAAAGGCAATATGGAAGTATGCACCCTTCAAATATATTAAATAGTAAGTTATTATCCCAGGTCAAAAGATGATAAAAGCAATAAGAGAAATCTTTGCCAAAACCTCTGCACTATCCAAAACGTTATAAATCACACTAAGCTTTGCTCATTGGTGTTTCTTTTGAATAATTAAGTACTCTAAACATCCCCTTGTTCATGGGCAATTGGGAATGGTGGCTTTAAATTATAATCTGCTGGCAGTGACAGTGATGGAGTAGTGTTTGGGCCTTTAGGGAAAATTAAGTGTTTCAAAAAGAACAAGACAGAGAAACAGTATGAAAGAAGAGGGTAACAAGTTCATTTTAACAAAAAGGCTGTTCGTAGTGCTAGGAAAAGAAATCAGCAAATCACTAAGAAATCAATTTTCCAGTTCTCCCCAACTAAAGACTTCCATCTAAGGGAAAAAAAATAAGACTGCTATCACCACAACTAAAAGGTTGTTGTTTTATTTTCTGAAATTAATACTTAAACCGGTGCTTTTATCACAGAATACTGGAGGAATGTCTTACTTTTAGGGAAACTATCACATTCAATAAAGTGTTTTCACAGACATTAACTTGAAGGAGAAAGAACATGAGACTATCAGTCCACTGCAGTGAAGAACTTTTTTTCTTGCAAATTAGAATTGTAAAGGGAAAACATCTTCCCATCATTTAAGCAACAGGGAATATGTGGCAATCAAAACAAATATGGGTAGCTACCACCATCTGAAGTCTGAGTGGTAGCATTAAGGACATTAGCAGCAAACATGCACAGACTGTAAACTCTCAATGTGTAGAGTTTCATCTGTTTTCATCTAGAAAGAGCCTAGTATATCTTCAACCAGAACAAATAAGGTATTCCTGGACTGAGAGGTACTAGTAGATTGTCTTACATGAACCTACAAAAAAAAAGAAGAGTTGCTAATGAATACAGGCAGTCACATTTAAACCAAGTTACTATCAATCCCAAACAATTCTGTCTTTCCAAATGCAGCAGCAAGGAGCAGTGTCAGCATCAGGAGGATCACTCATGCTCAGTACTATCGAGTCGGAAAATGGTCAACTTAAACTACAATACCTGAGAAAGAAAACATTTTACATGCACTTTCTACTTCAAGATAGGCAGATTAAAAAAGCTTTTCAGCCCTTCGTCCAAAATATTCCACTATTTCTACAAAGTCACCTGAATTCCTGAAAAAATGAAAAGATTACCCATTTTCTCTCCACTTCATCCTGAAAACCCCAGAGAAGGTAAAAGTTTCAAAATGAAACCAAGCAAATAACTGAGGGACTTCAATTTAAAACTTTTCTTTTCATTTTGTTTCTATGATTTATTTTTAATTGCTTCTCCTATTTAGCATGAAAAAGAGCCCTGTAATCAGCAGGGAAAAAAAAGCCAAGAAATAATGGTTTGATGTTATGCAGTTACTTTCCACAAGTCTCACCCAAATTCATCCTGACTTTAAGAATACTCTTAGTGCTTCTGAAGAGACAGAACTCAGTAAATAAATTGCTTAAAAAAAGGTGTGATACTTAAGTGCAAAGCACAACATTATCCACAGAGGAGAACAGAGATAGAATAAGCAAAAGAGTATCTCTAGTTCTTGAGCGAATGAAGTTACCTAAAGCTCTTTTCCAGGAATACAAGCAAAAAGCTTCACAGTTAAAACATCTAAGCAAATAAAAACCATTTGAAATTAACATTGCATGTTATTACAAAATATTAACATTGAGAAGACATGTAAATTACAGCATGGTATGACTCTTAAGCAGTATTAGAATTGCTCTTGAACTCTGCTCAGGGAGAATTTATATTCTTTTCAAAGTCATCTGGACTAACCCTTATTGTGACTAATATTTTACCACCTCAACTCCAAAAGGCATTTATTTCTAAGTAAAAAGATTAGGAGCTTTGTGGGCTGTGTGATTTTATTTGTTTTGTGGGTTTTTTTTGTTTGTTTCTTTTTTGCTGTTGTTTTTTATCGTGGCATAACAAAGGTTTTGCTCTTTTTCCTACAGAGTTTTCCTTCTTCAACCAAAACCAGCAAGTGACCAAATGAATGTTAATGAGAAAAGTGTAATTTAAAAGCAGTTCACCCTGCAAAATCAGCATTGTATTAACATCTCCAAGAAATTACTTCTACATTAATGCTAATTTACAATTTTTCAAACTAAAAACTAAATATGATCTCAACGAGGAGACAGGGATTCAAGCTCAGTGCTGGAGATCAAAAGAGAGAATTTGGACCAACTTTCTAGGCAGGTATACTAAATAGGCTGTAGGTTTTTCATCTGAAGGGGCTCTTACCCATAAAAAGTAAGACTTAGTGTTCATTCTTGTCACTAATGGGTGTATGTATGTCTATTTTATAATAATCTCTGGGTCATGACATGGATTTTGTTCTTAGCCAGACAAATGTTCTCTGAACAAAATTCCTTAAGTCTTCTCATAAATTCATAAAGATTCCTTGCAAACTCAAAAGGACAGAAACCAGTGCTCCTGGCACTGTCCATGCTAGGACAGCCAGTATCCTGGTGGTCAGCACACCAGCTTGAGAACACCAAGGGAATATGAATAGCCAGGAGATTGAACCAAGGGCCTTCTGCTACTGTAGAAATACTGAGCTTTCTACTCCAAAGAGACTGACAGCACCACATCATCTGCTCAGTGTTTTGGGCGAGATCTCAACAGCATGTTATGGTCATGTCTTTTGGGATTTCCCCATTTCTCATGGAAAATAGTATGATGATAATCTCATATTACTGTAATATGTATAATATATATTACCTTGCAGTATATATAGTGCAACTGTAGTCTTGCAATATAGAATTAGTGAGACAACTAAAAACTTGTCTGAATTAAGTCTGAGACACTGCTCTGTCCATTAAAAACAACATATTTCTGGAAATATCCAGAGGTGTGTGCTTCAGGAACTACAAAGCTTAAAAACTTAGCAATTCCTAAGCTTTAGGATCTTTCAAAATGAGGAAAGAGAGAAGATTTGGCAGTTCATTATCTGTATCTTCTTTTTGCATCCAAGTGTCCTGTACCACCTCCTAAATAGCCTTTATCTTTTAAGTTAAAAAACATAAATCTTGGCATGCCACTGGAAAGAGTTTGATTTTTTTTTTTCCCAAGTTAAAATTTACTTAACATTAGAAAAAGGCTCTCTGGTTTTCTTACCAGTAGACACTTCATCTTAATTCAATTTCTTATTACCAGTAGATATTCCATCTTAATTCAATTCCTTATTACACAAAGCAATCTCACTGAGGCATTCTAATTGAATCATTAACTGCTAAAAATTATACATGTGGTCACTGCATTAAGAAGATCCTCTGCTGAGGTAAACTTTGTCTGATCACATGAAACATCAATAAGATTGCCAGAAACAGAACTAAAGCTCTGCCCTAACTTTTACATATGCACTAGGGAAGAACATTTAGATCCCATTGCTTTCTGAAGTACTGTTGAAGCAAGTCCAGGCCAAAACCTGATAGATTGACAAGTTTTATTTTACAGTACAGACATTCCACACTGCCAGAGCAATGGGTTTTAAATCCATGTTTCAAGTCCAGTTCTTAATGGCTAAAGGATCTGATCAACAGCTCAGATAAATCTCACTTTGCATTCAACACCATTGAACACCATTAAGCACCAAAACCAGGACTTGACATAGCATCAGCACAAATACATACATGCAAAGTACCAAACTAAAATATTTACATAATATTTGGAGATATATTTCACTTTGTGAAATGAAAGTAACAGTAAAAAATAATCTTAACAAGTTCTAGTTGCATTCCAGTGTTACCAGTCTGGAAAAAGCTTCAAAGGTTTGAAGCTGGTAAGAATGGGACGATGGGAAGAGGTAGAGAGCAGCAACTGTTACTAGACAGATTCTGGTGCTGAACATTTATGTTCTAACCTATGTCTGCCTGAACATTCACTAATGAACAGACACTAAAAGAGCAGTGAAAAGAGCAGTGAAAGGCTACATACCGTTACTAATTTCCTGCTTATTAAAATTATAGAAAAGATTAACATTTCCAGATAGCACTGAAATACAATTTCTATTTCTTATCTCAATGGAATAAATGGTCAACTTAAAAATACATGCAAATATATTTATCTACTGTACAGTTTGGCTTAATGAGTGGAGAAAAATTCTCCTAGAATTAAGGGAATGATGTCTCAAACAAGCTGTGCTTCAAAAATCTAGCAACCACCTAGTATGATTTCCCTTGTCCAACTATTATAAAAATAATCCTGGCCATGGTTCATACGTCATACTGAGCTTTCTCCTGACCCGAGTGGTTGAGGATGTAAAAATGGGTTAGAACTGTGCTAATAAGCCAGCCTTGCCACAGAGGCCTGGATACTTCTTATCAGAGCTGATGGTACAGCCAGTAAAGAGACAATGTCCACAGAAAATGGTAAGGAACTGTCATGTAGTGGCTTCACACACTCCATCAGGGTACTAACAATATGGTGATGTCCCAGGAGTAACGGGTACTGGGGCTGACAGATACAGGTGACACTGGCAACAGTGGTATGGGAAAACCAGTTATACTGAACTGAAGAAATGTGCAGCTGTTACTGCTAGTCCAATATTTGTGACTTCTGCAGACAGGCCAAGTCAAGCATCCAGGGTGAGCGTTAGAAACACCCCAGAAAGGGGACAGACCACAGAGGCTGTCAACCTTTGTGCACAGCTTTTTGTAATGGGTAAGTTCTGGAAAACTTCCTTATGGGTTTCAAACACGGGACAGCAATGGTCACCTAGTTTTGCTGGTCTTGAGCTCACAATAAAAGGCATCTAAATTCAAATTAATTTTTTTTTTTTTTTTTGCCTGTGGCATGATTTTCTCTGTGCAAGACACTGGCTTTAGAATTAAGTCTTCCCATTTTCTGAATGAAACAGGTATTCCCCCTCCTGTTTTGATATTATCCTTGAGAACAGCGTCTTAAGAAGAGGCAGAAGTGAGATTAAGACAGGCAGGAGTCAGAACTAAGTTCCTTGTAGATGTTAAAAATTCATAGGTCTCAAGTATGACAGAAAAAAGCAAAGAGAGTGAGAGAAAAGGGAGGCTGTTTGTGACTCAATGATGGCCTCATTTTCTGTCACAAGATATACTTAATAGTACTTCAGAGGAAACAAGCAAGGACTTAATGTACTGAAAGTCCTGCATCATTTTTGAGATATCTACAGTCACAGAAGGGGTCGAATGCTTCCATCCAGAATATGGTTTGCTTCTTCCTGAACTTGAAGAGTTTCACACTATTTTAACGAGTACAAAGCAGAGGCTTGTGAGCCTAAGGGAATGAAAAGCTTCATGTATTCTTCCAGGCTTTCCAGTCCTCAACAGAAAGCAGCCTTGGGGGTGGGCTGAAACTGGCTGGACACCACATGCCCACCAAAGCCACTCTAACGCTCCCCTCCTCAGCTGGACAGGGCGGGACAACACCAACAAAAGGCTACAGGAAGGTAAGGACAGGGAGAGATCACTCCTCAATTACCACCACAGGCAAAACATGTTCAAGCACTTGTCATAAAATGGATAAACTACATTAACTACTTGAATTGTTCAGGTACTTGTGTAAATGTACTAACATTAACCTTTCTGCATAAAGCTCTAAGTGTTACAGAGAAAATTAAGGCAGAGCTTGAGACTTTATTTAAGGTTTTTTGGGGAGGTGGTGAAAGAAGAGTGTGAGAATGTATACAAAAGAAAAGTTGAAAGAAACATAATGTCTAAATAGCAAAAGCATCTTCTGGAATTCAGAAAGTCCTTTTTTGCTAGCCCAAATAACAAAGTCCATCCAGACTTGGCTGTAAAGAGCATACACTGAAGCTTTAAGATAGTTAAAACATTAAAAGCATTGTCCTTGAAAACATTTTTCTATTAGACTAAATCCATTTTTATGATAGTTTTTATTCAATAAACTTTTTTCTTCATCTCATTGCTCTCAGTGCAATTGAAATTAAATATACCCTAACAAGTCATAACTGTCTAAAATTTTCATTCATGTACAATATAAAGTATTTAGATAGGTTTTTCATTTTTCATACATTAAAATAGAGATAAATATGTACAGCTTGAGATACACTGCATATTGTTAGCATTCTAGGATCAATTCTGAAGCTTTCATAAAAATATCTTGTCTAATCGTTGGTACAACCACACAGACAGGTTTAGGAGGAAGAGCAGAATATTACTGTCGGTTTTAGTTGAGAACTAAAAATCTACTGGCAGGGTGATTTTTCAGTTTTTTGAAAAGTAGAAACCTAATATAATGTGTTTTAAGGGATACATAACTATTTTGCCAAATGCACCGAAAACACCTTTATGGTAGCACATATAACCTGTAGTAGTATTCATATGGAACAATTCAAGCAGGTAGAGCACGTTTCCCCTGGAAACAGGCTGAGAGCGTTGTGGTTGTTCAGCCAGGAGAAGAGAAGGCTTCGGGGAGACCTTGTGGCATCCTCCAGTACCTAAAAGGGGCTATGGGAAAGATGGGGAGGGAGTGTAGTGATAAAATGAAGGGTAATAGATTTAAACTGAGAGTAGGTTTAGATTAGATAAGGAAGAATTTCTTCTCTCTGAGGGTGGCAAGACTTAAGAACAGGTTGCCCAGAGAAGTTGTTGCCCCATCCCTGAAAGTGCTCAAGGTCAGGTTGGTTGGGGGTCTGAGCAACCTGCGCTAGTGGGAGGTGTTCCTGCCCATGGCAGGGGGGGTTGGAACAAGATGATCTTTAAGGTCCCTTCCAAAATAACTCCTTTTATAAAGTCTGAAACTACGATGAAGAGATTACCACATTTGCCATAGATTCCAAATGCAAGACTTATTTAGGTACTAATTAAAGAGATTCTACTGAGTCAAAGTGATAGGTTCATCCTCTCAAAATCAGACACTTTATGCACGGTAAGTCAACAGCTCAACTTACATATTCACCATACGTTTCCTGTGCTGGAGGCGGTGGAAGGGGCCGGTAGCCTGCAGGTGGAGGTACTCCTCTTGCTCTGGGTGCTAGAAGTCCACGGCTACGACTCACTGGTCCTCTACTGGGGGGCACTCCTCTAGGTGCTGGTGCCCCTCTTGGTACTCCTGCTGGTGGTGGAGGCACCCCTCCACGGCCCCTGTGAATATAGGGATCACTTACCATTAAATATTACACCCTTGGCCTCCCTTGCAACAGCTCCCTACCCTACATCACGACAATTATGTTTGTCTTAATTTTTTTCTGTAGGCTTTAATCCAATTACACACATTATGCAAAAAAGATGCTGAAAGATACAAACTAGACATGATTCAGTGATGAACTTCTCACTAGCTTGAGCCATTCTGCATACAGAGACACCCAAACCAATCTGCTGGCATCAGGCAGCTTCCCTAGAATTTGATTTAAGGGTATGTGAAATCACAGTCCTAGAATCACACGTTAATTTGAAGCTCTCGGGCTATATCGTACTCAAACCCTTCACAGAGGACTCAGTTGCAACTCCCTTCTGATCCTGCATAAGCTCCTAAATGCAATCCAAAGATCACCCTGTCTGTAAGAGATGGAGTGGGTCAGAAAAATTACATTTTCTTCTGGTTCTAAAGAGGAGATTCCAGCTGTTGCAGAAAACATTTGGACATGTAATAAATGTGCAAATTGATTACAGGATATAACCTGATGTCTTAACAAGAAATAACAGTATAATTTATTTTAAGTTTCTAAAAGAATACTGAGCCTTAACTTGAATGTCATTCCTTTGGAGGCTTAAAAAACTCAGATGAAATAAAGCTAAGACCTAAATTTAAACAGTTTCCAAAATATTGGTAGCATTTCCCCCTTTTCCTCCCTGTAGTAAAGAGAGAGGCTTAAGAGGTTCAGTCTGTGAGGAATTTGTATCATTTATTCTCTTTTAAACAGGATGTCTAAACACATTGCTAGTAGACATCTCCTCCTTAAAAGGAGATGGTTTCACCCCATGGACTATAAATTGAAATGACTGCTCTGTAGGCATGTAGACATGTTCCAAGACAGTCATACCCTTAGTGTACTGTAACAGATATATAAAAAACCCCAAACAAGCACAAGCTCTACACTACCTTTCTACCTATTAAGGCATCAACTTATTAATCTCAAGAGAAGTAACTGAGGCAAAATACTCTGTCCTGATCTCATTAGAAATTTCCAATTTATAAAGTAAGATCCAGATTTGGCTTTAAGATTTCCTATCCCGTTTTAAACAAGCCATAATTTCTCCTTAGCAAATTTATCAGAAAAAAAACTAATAATGCTTTTATCACAAATAGTATTTCCAAAACTGCATCGCTAATGAAGAATGCAAAAAAATACAAATACTTGATACAATAAGGATAGATTTGATTAATTCTAACTACTGATCAAGACACAGTCACAAAGTATTTTAAACAAGCCTAGAGAGTAAGTGATTTAAAACTGTTCTTATTACTTGGTTTTGGCTAATCTGTAGAATGCCTCCTCAGGACAGGGTACCAGCTGCTTATTTGACTTCATTGTAGTGGGGGCAGGGGTGAGCAGTGAAGTTCCCAGACACAGCCTGCTGAAGTAATATAAAGAAATAGCAAATGTGATACTTTCCAAGTGAAGCCAAAGAAAGGGAAATGAACCTATTGGCATAGACCATAGTCAATACCAAGTGAAAAATAAAAAAAGTCAGTAAAAAGACTCAAGAATCACTATCCATTATCTTCACGGCATCCTTCAGACAAGGTGCAAGTGAAATCAGCAGGAAATGGGACATGCTGAAAAACATGGGAAACATTTGAGGGGGGAAAAACGTACAGTTTTTTAGACCCAGCACAGATTTATTCTTAAAGAGTAATTATAACACCATATCTATATGATCAGAAGGTCTTTTCTGCATTTCAAAAACAGTTAATAGGATTGGAGAGGTGATGGGTGGGAAGTATTTCTCCAGTATTAGAAGCCCATTTACATTAACAGAGTTACTGTAGGAAGAATAAACAAACAATCTGAGATGTATACTTGTGCATTATACCACTCAGATGGTTACTGCACCAGGCTGGAGGAGACTAGAAAGGTGCAGAGGCAGGAGACTCAGGAACAGAAGAGTTCTATTACCACCATGCAGATTTGAGTCATATCAGGATATGATGCCAAGATACTGCAAATTGTCATTTCAGTAAGAAAGTGTCAGGGAACAAAAGAAGTTTGATTAACACGAACAAGGAACACAAACTACCTGAGAATATTGAGGAACCACTTTGAATAGGAACCTTTGCATACCACGCAAAAAACAAATCAGTTCTGGTATTGCTTAATTTGAAGGAGGGCAGCTACATAAGTTATGTTTAAAATTATTTAAAATATTAAAATGTATATACACCATAGGGGAAAACACTCAGAGAAATCCCATGGGAAGTCAAAGCAAACAGACAATTGTCAAAAATGAAAACATAAGAAAGGGCAAAAGTAGCTCAGTAAGGCTGGAGCAGCAGGGTAAGAGGAGTAATTGAGAGGTATCACTTGAAAAGCTGAACCCATCTATAATGTCAAAAAAGCAAATGCTAATAAAACAAACAAAAAATAAATCAGAAAACCAGGTTAGAGAATTTAAATGATTTGGAAAAAAACTAAAAAAATGTCTTTCAAACATCCTGGAATTGGGAAACCTGCCAGAGCCTGAGGCCAAATCACCGGTGAAGAACAGTAAGAAGATGTGTATATAGGTGTGCATACATCCATTAAGTTTTTTTGCTACACAGTCACAACCAGACAAGGTTCCAGTGCTAGAGGCTTTCCTTATGGGGAATGCATTGGATAGTGCTGCCATCTGACTTAGAGATAAATTACAGAACAGAAGGAGCAATTAAAAGTAATTGCACTATCTTCCTATAAACTACAACAGGAGTTCAGATGTCTCTAATCTGTAGCAGAATCCCAACCTGAGTGTTAAGGAAAGAAAAATAGAAAAAAAAAAAATAAAATTACAAAGCAGCAAACTAAGAAGGAAGATTTGGGACTTAATATTATACACACGAATTTATATATCTTAATATTATACAAAGTAATAGATTCTGAGCTATCACTACAAACAGAACCTTTATAATTGAGATTGGTCCAGTGGTAAAAACAAAAATAGATTAAGTTTTAGAAAATAAGGATACAGAAAACTTTTTTACCCAACTGCATATTTACAGTCCTGTTTCCTACTTTGGAAAGAACATAAAAGAACTGGAAGTGTATCAAAAACTCTGTCAAAGATGACCAACAGTCTAGAACAGTTTACATATAAGAACAATCAAGTAAATTAAAGCACTTCATACTACAAATGACAGCTGAGGCTTATGTGATAGAACCCAGATGAAACACAAGGGAATGGAGAAGGTACATAAAGAATTAGCCTAAGAATCAGGGGACATCAGCTGGGAGAGGTGGAACATTAAACCAGATTGCTTGAACATCTGAGACACTGTAACTGCTCCTGTGAAATGCAGTCACTGAATGACAACACAGTTGAGGTTGGAAAGGACCTCTGGAGTGCATCTGGTCCAACTCCCCTACTCAAGCAAGGCCACCTTGAGCCAGATGCCCCAAGACAATGTCCAGACAGCATGTGAATGTCTCCAAGCAGGAAGACTCCACAATCTCCCTTGGCAACTTGTGCCAATGCTCAGTCACCCTCACATTAAAAAAAAGTGTTTTCCCGATGATCAGAGGGAACCTCCTCTGTTTCAGTTTATGCCCATTGCCTCTTGTCATGTTGCTGGGCACCACTTCAAAGAGCCTTCTATTCTCTGGGCTGAAGAGTCCCAGCTCTCTCAGCCTTTTCTCACAGCAGAGATGCTCATCTTCACAGCCCTTTGCCAAGCTCTACACTGTATGCCCATGTCCCTCTTGTACCTGGCAGCCAAGAACTGGACACAGCACTCCAGGTGGGGTCTCTCCAGTACTAAACAAAGGGGATCACCCCCCTTGGCTTGCAAGCAACACTAATAGAGTTTAGGTTACCACTAGCCTTCGTTACAGCAAGGGCAATTGCTGGCTCATGTTTAACTGTGTCCACCCAGGTCCTTTTTGGCCAAGCTGTATTCCAGAATGGTGGCCTCCAGCATTTGTTGGTACATGGGGTTAATCTTCTCCAGGTGCAGGGCTCCTCATTCCCCCTTGTTGAGCTTCATAGGACTCCTGTGAGGTCATTTATCCAGCCTGCCGAGGTCCCTCTGGCTGGCAGCATGACCCTTTGTCATATCATTCCCTACTCCTAGTTCAGCATCAACAGCAAATGTACTGAGGGTACCGTGTGTGCCATCATCCAGATCACGAATGAAGTTACACAGGACAGTATCTAGTACTGACATCTGGGGTACACTGCGTGTTACTGGCCTCCAGCTGGACAATGAACCACTGATCACCACCTTCCCAGGCCTAGCCATTCAAATTTCAATCCACCTGTCTCCCCATCCAGCTCACACATCAACAGTTTATCTAAGAGAACCTTATAAGAAACATTCTTCCCAAAAAAATCACAGCAGACGACATCCACTGCTCTCCCTTACCTACAAGGCCAGTGACTTCATCAAATGCTGTCATGTTGATATTCCCCTTTATGAATCCATGGATACTATCCTTGATGACCTCACTTATGTGTCTGGAAATGGTTCCCGGGATTAGTTGCTCCATCACCTTCCCGGAGACTGAGGTGAGGCAGAGCAGTCCTGCCTGCCATTTTTGAAGGTAGGAGTGACAGTCTACAGGAAAGTAGATCTGGAAACTTCCCAGAGCAGTGATTAGATACCAAATTCCCATGTATTTTAATTAAAATGATGGCACATTTGTTGAAATAACCATGAAGAAGTCTTGATCCACAACTCTGGTCCAAGCTTATGATTCATGGTTTCACTAAAGCAGCATGACTACTGGAAATTACTTTTCATTTCTATAAAGAAAACTATGGCTTATTAACCCTCAATCAGACTGCTTCCGAATCTGCAATTTGAACAGTCTTCCAGTGCATGTCCTTGCCAAATCCTTGTAAGTATTTTGAAACAGAGTTGATGTGCCTTATTTTCAGGACACCTGAAATAAAAAGGTCCTTGTCTGTGATCCCTCAGATTTCTGATACTGAAAATACAAGAAGAATCATGTTTGCCTTTTTTTTCCTCCATTTGTAAGAAAAACTCTACTCTTTTTGAATCTTATGTCAGTATGCTATCCAAAAACTCAGGTTCCTTTGGATAAGGGAAACCCTACTCCTTAACTGCCTCTTAACTAGATTTTCTACTAAGCAGAGCACGGCAGTTAAGTGAACAGTATTTAAACATAACTCAGTAAATCCCAGCTCCTAGCAAGGTGCTGCTATTGTCACCCGTAGACACTCTTTAGCAAGAAAGTGATTGTAAACGTACTCGAGACCACTGAGTCCTACACTCAAAGAAACATTTCACTGCCCTAAACCAGATTATTGTGGCTATGAGAATTTGAGATACCCATTTCATTTCATTATTACTTGAATAAACTCAGGAGAATCAAAACTCATCTGGCAGTAGTGAATCCAATGAATGTTAACCCTTCCCCATTAGAGATAATTTAGGTGGTTAAATTAAGAATAATTTTACTCCCAAAGCTGGGCAATTAACTTGTAGGTTCTGCACTGAAAAGAGTCTTTCAATATGGTTATCATTGACTAGACTAAATAAAGCAAATCCCAGTAACTCATTTTGTTTCACTACAGTGAATAACATGTCAAAATAGTGGAGGGAAATGATTTAACTCACATGTCACAGCATCTCTTAAAGAAAATGTCATGAAAACTATTTCTGTTGCAACCTGACTCTCCCCCCTCAAAATATTATTTCATTACTTATACTTGCAATTTAGCATATGAAAGAAAAGAATAAGTGTAGCACTTAATTTCTGTAAAGCTATCACATATACATTAAGGAATTTGAGAACAAGCTTTTCACAAAGGTGCCAGAATGCGCTAGTGAGATCTGTAGATACAGTACAGCAATTACAGGAGATCATTTTAATGTATAGAGAAACCTGAAGTGTACCTTACTGTGTACAGTTAAAATATTATTTTAAGCACTGCATTTTAATTAACCTCTGTTTGAATAGAGAGTTTGATGTGTGGAAAAACATTTTGAAGAATATCCAATTAGAACCATTTAGAATGACATTATCCTACCTCACTCAGAACATCTGCAAATGTTTAGAATTCACAGGTACTGATCTAAATGTCGACTGCCACTAAAATATTATTTTACCAATTCATGCAATACATCCACAGAAAATAACTTAAATTCATCCTCTTTGGCCTTTATTAGCAATAATCTTTTGACATTTCTACTTTATAGTAGTTAGTTTTTCCAGGGTTTGTTGCCAGCAAACTTATTGTCCTTGACCACAGCAGGCATAGCCTCTAGCTGATACTCCCTTCCAGCTTCCCTCAGCAAGAGCTTTCTTTTTTCATTTATCATTTTCCTCTCCCCAGTATTAGAGAGATTTTTATCTCAAGTTTCACCTTTCACGGGATGATTTGAGTTAGTAAAATTACTGATTAAGAAATCACAGCTAGAGTCTCTTCAGACCTTTCCTTCATTTTTTTTTAGTGAAAGAAAAACTAAAATGAGTTTGTAAAGTGAAACTCTTCAGTATTTCCCCTCCAGAAGGGGAAGCAAATGTAAGAACAGGTTTAAAACAAAAATACTCGTGAAATTTAAGACCAGCTCCCTAATGCTCTATTACTCAGTGAGGAAACACCTGGAATTCTTTATCTTTTGCATTCATAGTTCCATATATGTGCAAGGATTTAGACTGTTCAATAAATGGATATAACAAATTTTGTTCCCAGATGTTGATACATTTTCTTCCTTTGTTTCCTTTGAATGTTCTCTTCACCCCAGTGCCCATAACATCTCTTACAGCACCGAAACTGCAAATGTATCCAGGCTAATAGTGTTACTCAATATTTTCAACTACACTCAATGTTTCTCAAACAGTAAATATTTTTGTTCAAGTTTTATTAGACATGAAAGATGACAGACCTGTTATTTTAAAATGTCAGCAGCAAAATATTGAACAGTGATACCCAGATATCACTCAGAACTAGGATTCCTGCCTTTTCTTTTTATAAGATGAGTCATCATTGAAGTTAACACTTTCATGCAAGTTTTATTCCACATTTTTATGATGGGATATTTATCACAAGGCTAAAGAAACTAAACACATCAAACAATGCCTGCTTTTGTCTTGGATCCTGAACTAGCATTGCTAAATATTTATTCTGCAAAACACAGAATCTTTTGCAGTCCATTATGTTCAACAAAAAGTTACTGTTCAAAAGAGAAACCCCTTCAGACTTGTAACAGAACAGTTGGAAGTTGAGCACATTGCAGCAGCAATCCACATCACCTCATATTAATCCTGACATCAGATGGCAAATTCTAACCTCCAACCTTGGCAAGTTTTATTTTTCCCCAGCCAGTGACAGTCATTCAACCATTAGGATTCCAGCCATGCATACGATAAAGCATGAATAAAAAGAATAAAAGGGGAAGATGGAGACCCTTCATTGTGAGGGTGGTGAGACATTGGCCCAGGTTGCCCAAGGAAGCTGTGGATGCTCCATCCCTGCAAGTGTTCAAGACCAGGTTGGATGGTGCTCTGAGCAACCTGCTCTAGAGCCAGGTGTCCCTGCCCATGGCAGGGGGGCTGGAACAAGATGATTTTTAAGGTCCCTTCCAATCAAACAGTGATTAACAGTTTAACAGTGATTTTTAGCTACAAGTGACATGAATTGATTTCCCCCCACACTCCAAGGTAGCAAGGCAGATTTATCCATGTATTTAGACTTACCCTCCAGAATTTCACTTTTATAATATATCTTAGTTTGAGTCACAACTGAGTGACCCTTAAATCTTACATTTACTTATTTTTTAAATAGGACTATGAATTTTAAGAGGAAATGCTACTTTATTTACAAGAATGTCCTTAGTGGTGCACATTAACATGTATGTTAACATGTTTATTTGCAATCTTTAGTTAATCTGAAATCTCAATTCACATTTTGGTCATATTATTATATTGCATGAATTCAGGAAGGGAATTTGGATGCGTTAAAGAAACACTGATTTCAAGAGAGATACATCTTCTAGCTACTCACTGTAACAGCATCACATTAAAAATCATGGATTCTTTAAACTTGCTAGCACAATAAAATAAAAAGTAACCAATATGATCCTTCATTTTCTATAGTTGACTCCAAAAAATCATTTAAGAACAATATTAGTTTACAATGAAAAAAATCAAAAAATGAAAACCAGACTTTCACCGGGGAAAGATTCTCATGTCCCTTTCTCTTGTTGCACAGAAGAGACAAGTACAACCTAAAGAGGTTAAATGAACAGCATAAACATTACACAAAGAAGTGGTGTGATTATATCTGCAGGTCATCTTTAACAGTATTAGGATGAAGGGAAATAAAAATGGGTGTAAGGGGGGCAGAAAGAAGCAACTATTCCTAAAGGTAAAGCTCAAAACACACACAACCCTTCTGCAACAAATTCCGTCCACTCATCCCCAAAAAATGTCTTTCACTTTAGAGTCATAAAAAATTCAATCAAGAAAATCTGGGATAAGCCAGAAATAGCAAGAGTAAAAAAATAAATTAGGAAATCACAACTGTTAGGAAATTACTTACCATATCCAGGAATACCTGTGCACAAGCTAGAATTTTGTATGCAAGCACAAAGGTATTGTTTTCTATAAAGTAAAATTTTGGTATGGAGCTAAACACACGTAACAAATCTTCTTAAAAGAAGGCACTTGATAAGATGCATTATCTCCAGTTTCAACATGTCTGATGAGTAAAAAAAGGCATAAATTAGTACTTGTGTTCTTTTAAGTGAAACTACTCAGGAATAATAAAGGCTTAAAAATTTGGGAATTTAAACAGTTGGTTATTGCATCCTCAACAGGATGTTTCATTTATCAAGGCTGGTATTTTAAAAATATTCTATGGATTATAAAGGGAGATTAGGATTGAGATTTTAGATGTCACTTTACGAGTCTTCTCAAACCTTGCTTCAACTTCTCCTGGATATCTCTGGGATGCTTGCTATCAAAATTTTTTTATTTAACACCGAGACAAAGCCTTGAACAAAGCCTTCAACAAAAGTATTACTCCCTGAAATCAATTTGCACTAGAAAAGTATCAGAGCATTACAATTAAGTTTAAGATCTTTAACTCAATGGCTGTAGTATCTCAGTAGCAACACCATTAAAATTCGCTTAAGGAATCTTTTATGTTAGCAGAGCACTCCAATTTGAAGGGGAAGTCCTAGAGTTTAAGACAAGCCATAAAAGCAGCAAACCAACAACCTTTCAGTTCTCTTTAGAACATGAACATCTAAAAATGAAGATGATAAATACAACTTTTAGCTGTCATCTCCCAATCAAATGCAAAAAACATTTCAAGTTACCCTGAAGACACTTCACTAGCTGTTGTCCAATAGGATGAATTAATGGATTTTTTGAGACACCTAACAGCACATATGCCTTACACAAAATGCAGGTTTGAAAAAATAATTTACCAAAATCCAGAGGATGGAACTAGGGATGTCAGAAATTCACTACTAGAAGTTAATTATGCATGCACGGGCGAGATACTAGTAGTGGAAATTAGGTATTATAGGTTAGTGATTAGACCAACAGGAACTTGTGTATCACAAACACTACCTTAAGGACAGAGGAAAAATGGAAAAAAACATGAAACAGAACTGAGTGTCTCTATTGAGCATCTGTAGCAGAGCTATTACAGGCAGCAGATAACAGATCTCCAAAATCAAGAGATCTCCAATTTGCAAGCAGTTTTGTAAGGCTGATTAAAGTGCTGAAGTGAACCTTGGAATATAGTTACCACTACTGTGAACAACATTAAAATAAAGAAGTGACATAGATATATTATGCAATATTACTTAAGAATTTAACCCAAAAATATTGTTTATTTAGAGAAAATTATATTCTTACAGGATACAACCAACAGCAAGTGTAAATACTCTAATTTAAGATCTACACTGCATTCCATTTGCAATCGTTATTACAGGATACATCTAACTGTAAACAGATCTGTATAAATAGAATAATTTCACAGTGGTTTTTTCCCCTCTAATGTGCTTAATGTGAGTCAAAGCACTTCAGAATATTATTCCGGCATTATTTTAAAACACTGAAATGCAAGTTTCAAGCTTTCATGAATACGCACTGTAGCCACAACTGAAGGAAAATAGATCACTGTAGAAAACTGTGACACTTAACTCCTGCAGCAATGTCTCTGCACTGTAACAGAAACAGTTATGCACTTTCGTTTGTTTTCACACCTCCATACTCAAAGGAGTTGAAGCTCTCATCTCAGTACTGCAAGGAAGACAGGGAATGCTAGAGTGAAAAATAAAACATCTCCTGTGTCAAAAAAAAAGGCAAGAGAAGCTGTAGATCTGCCTAATGCTTGAATCAAACCGAAGCCACTTTTTCCAGAGGGCTGGAAGACCTGGAGAGGCTGAGAGAGCTGGGATTGTGCAGCCTTGAGAAGAGAAGGCTCCGAGGAGACCTCATAAGGGCCTTCCAGTACCTGAAGGGGGCTACAAGAAAGCTGGGGAGGGACTTTTTACAAGGGCTTGTAGTGATAGGATGAAGGGTGATGGCTTCAAACTGCAAAAGGGTAGATTCAGACTAGAAATTAGGAAGAAGTTTCTTCCCTCTGAGGGTGGTAAGACCCTGGCCGAGGTTGCCCAGGGAAACTGTGGATGCTCCATCACTGGATGTGTTCAGAACTAGGTGGGAAGGGGCCTTGAGCAACCTGCTCTACAGGAAGGTGTCCCTGCCCATAGCAGGGGAGTTGGAACTAGGTGATCTTTAAGGTCCCTCCCAATCCAAGCCATTCTATGATTTTATAAAATAAGCACAACCCAAAATTCTACCTCCAAAACACGTCCATAACATTATCAGGATAATTAAATGCTTCATAATACATAAAAGGAATATGTATACTCCATGTTAGAGAAATGGACATGAAATTCATGTCAATCAAAGCAAGAGTTACCAGTTTTTCAAAGCTGAGAGATCCCTGGGGCCAATACACAGATTCCACATGCACTTAAGGAGCAATTGCAAATGAGAAGTCAAGCAGCACAGAAATCTTACTGTGCCGCTCACAGCAAGACTGGACATCTTTATGATCTATACTGTTTCTTAACTTAGGTACCATTCAAGTTTATTAAGAGAAATTTCAGCATCATTGTCAATTCAGTCTAGAGTTCCTTCAAAGAAATAATCAAGATTTCTTTCCCTTCTCTGTTGCTCACATATTTGACTATTGTATTGTGGGATGTTTTTTGCAGTTTGAAGTGAGAAGGTTAAAATATACACATTCCAATTAAAGTCCACTGCAGCTGAGCTACTTACCTGGACAAAGCAGGAACTGGCACTCCTCTGGCTCGAATAGATGGTTTTCCACGAACTACTGGCACTTCTGCATTTTCTGAACCACCATTCAAATATGTTAACTCTTGAAGCTGTGCCTGTCTGATTTCATCGTTGTAGTCCTAAAACGGGGGTAGAACAAGAGGAAAAAAAACCCAAACTGTTCAACCACCACAACAAGTTAGTATCAGGAAATACTGCTCCTGAAAGTTTCCCCTTAAAAAGATAAACACTGAAGATGTTTAACATGCTGAATATTACAGTCAAAATATTGTCAAAAATTTCTAGAGAAATTCTATATACTAACTGCAATTTTTTCCCCAGGCATGTTTTTCTTCCCTACTGCATATTGCCTCCGTGTAGCTTTGCCAACTGAAGTACCAATGTTAAATTACTGTAGATGGGGAGAAACAGCAACAGCAGAAAAATCGAGGTCTCATTTCTGAGCTGAGATCTGATTTCTAGTTCAGGCTGGCAAATGAGAGCAGGAAAAAAAATTGCATTGTCTGGTGTTGCAAAGCAATACACTGGAGAGAACAGTCCCTGCCAACTAAGGAATAACTTAGCCATCTACACTTAAAGGAAGAACGTTGAAATTCATTCAATATAAACATGCCTTATTATCTAACAAGACTTCAAAAAAATTTGGTTCTAGAACATGCAAGGTTAAACAATTTGAAGGCACATGGCTTGTTTCTTATTCTGCACAAATCCTCTCTCAAGGTCTATCAAAAAGAAAGCTGCAGTTATTTTGTGTAATTAATATGGTGCTTCAAATACAGAAGCGCTTTTTCAGGGACCTTGAGATAACCTCCAAAACTAGCATATCACATGAGAATAAAATAGATACAGCAGTGAACCCCTGAGCTGGCCATATTTTTATGCCATTTTTCCTTCATGTAAAGTGAGTCAACGAATGCATCTGTAAAGGTAAATCAGAAAAAAATACCCCCTAATTATACATGCACACTAAGTATCAAAATATTAATAGAGTGGTATTTCTGATAGCACACGACTTATCTTCTGCAAATTCCCCCCATTTCAAGAGGGCAGATTTGTACTTTTGACAAAACAAAGGATCTGCATCTTGTATTGAAAATCTGATTTTATTACTTCTATGCACTAGGCAAGTACCAAAACAGTGTCAGGCAGCCTTGCAGAGAACTCACTGAAATGTAGCTCCACAGTGAAAAATTAAAACATCTAGGAACTCAAAGATCTCCGTTATCCTTGAAAGGTTCTGTTTCCTCCCTAGCTTTCACAAACAGAAATAAAGTTTTCCTTTACACACCACAGCTGAAGATAGTCACAAGTGTTAAAAAACTGGCAATACAAAGATATTTTGTCTGAACTGTCTTAACAAGCTCTGAAATTCAACTCACAACTGTCTGTCTGAGATCAGCCTCTAAAGAGAAGCAAAAACCAACCAGCAAACAAGGGAAGAGGTCTGGAAAACTAATTCTTTCAGATTACCCAACTGATGCCTTTGAGAAACAGATTCTGTTCTAAATCAGCTTGGAACTAACACAGAGCCAAAGCACCATAGGGAGTAGACTAGAAACAGGCACTTGAACACTGGTCTGGCCAACTACTGTACAGAGACTCTCTTTATATTTATACTTTTTTGCTGGATGAGAACTGCCTACAAATTCAAAACTTCTATGCAAAGTATGGAACAAAAAATTCAGTCTTGAAACAAAATGCCAACAAATTGCTGAAACTGTACCACAAACACAATACTAAGGTTTAAAAGTTCTGACAGCATTTATCAGACGTGCCATTTAGAACTTCTCCACAAGACACTCTCCTAAGAGCTGTGGGTTCCTCAAAAAAAACCTTTGATCATCATTTGATATTAATTTCACTTTATTTCTTAACAGACATGCTTTAGGTTACCACTGTACATTCTGGGTCCTTTTTCTTCCTAACACTTTCTTTTTCCTGTAACATACTACCAGACATACCAGCAGCCCTGGCCACACAAAAGGACTCTCCTGCAGAAAGGCACAGAAAATATGGTCCTTATCATATATGCCAGAGGCAGACAGACGATAAAGACTGAAGAGCCAGGACAAGGAAATAATACGAGTAGCCATAATAAGCAATGGTGTTAACCCCTTAGACTCTGAAATGGATTCTTCAATTAAAAGTAACGGATAAGTCAATTTATAACTAGCCACTGTTGGAAAACAGCAGACTTGCAATGGCAGAGATAATCTCTTCCTCACCTAGAATGCAGGATGGGCATGGAAACCTTTCAGATTGTGATCCTGCCCTGTACAGTTTAGGCAGAGGCAACATTTGGTTTTCAGTCAAATGCTGCTGATTCATTTCAAATAAACAGATATGCTCATGATACAAATATTGGCCATCCAATCTTCAATGAAGATGGAGTGTGCTGTCTTCTGTAAGACCGACTAAGGTATGAAGATATAGGCAAGAGATTCTCCTTCCATGGAATTATTTACATGACCGAACTAAGCAACATTCTTTTAGATTTTTATTTTTTTTGTGATTTTCAAGCAGCCCTGGTCAACACACAGCTCTGTGGGATCATCTATAACAAGATCTTATTCCAATTTATCATTTAAAAGAATATAGGTTTTTTTATTAATACATGAATTTTTCATTTAATGTTAGGACAGATCCCTGCACAACCTTAAGCAACTTTGCAAAACACCCACCAGATCTTTATCCTGGCATCAAGCAATAAACACTTATGAGCCACCGTTAAACACAACCCCCTTACAGGTATTCACCAGCTTGCTTAAGGAACAGGTGAGTTTCCAAAGACCAGCAACTCTTCCAAAAGAAATCAGGTTCAGCATCTAAAGTTGTTGGAAGGCATCTTACATTGTCAGAACACCACAAATTAAGACCATCATATACACTGATAGATGGCATTAATCCTTGAAGGAAAACAGGTAATTTGCTAAGAAAGCCATAACAGACCTTACAGAAAAATAAAAATCAGTTAACCAAATGGCACTTCTAGAAAGGAAAAAGCTTCTTGCTTCCAGGAGTAGCTGCTGGAAGGGGTGGGGGAGGAAGGGAGGGGGGCAGGGTGCAGGCAGAAGAGCTTAAGGCATTTACAATGATTCTGATAAGATTACATTTGAAAAGCCAAAGGGAAATTAAGACAGTGTTGGCCTGATCCCATAGTTCAGAAAAGATTATGTAGGGTCGGTTCAGCTCAATACAATAAGAATGCAATGATCAAAAACTGAGATGGAAAAGTGTACAACTAACAAAGGGAATTGCTCATTATCAGTCTGTAATTCCACTGGCTTAACAGCAGTAGAGCAATGGCTGTGTTTTGATAAGCTTACTTCATTTATTATGACATTAGGTGAAGCAAGCTCAATGAAGAAAATTGGGCAAGGGGATTAGATACATCCTTACTTCCAGTGCATGCAAAAAGCAGTTATCAAATTGAGCATGCTTCCAACGAAAAAAAAAAAGCAGCTTTGTGCTCAAGAAGAGCCAAGAACTTAATTGTCTCCTCTCTTCACACAATAAAATCATAACTCATGTAAATAATCTTCAACATTATAAGTGCCCAGCATTCCTACAAATATTGAGTATCCCCTACCTAATCAATTAGGATGTTTGCACAGTAATATACTCACCTCTTTTCATATACATTAAGACAAAAGCCATATGGAATCTGCAGATAAAGTTATAATGTGGTGCTTGTTTCTTTATAACAGCAGAACATGATGCTCAGGACATTTATTTGGCTTTTCACTGACCTAAGGTGCATCTAAATTAGTGTGTTATTTCACATCAGGATGTATACTTAAATCTTTTGATGATTGTTCCTTACACTTTGGTTCATATCATGGAGTAATATCGGGGCATATGAACTAGCTTTCATTCAGAAAGCTTTTCATTTAGTTCTCATTACAACAGGGATCCCCCACTGGTCCCGAATAAATACACTGTGGGATGAGGTTTAACAAGGCCAAGTGCCTGATCCTACCCCAGGCAATGCTACAGGCCTGGGGAGCAGCAGCTGGAAAATTCCTGGTGGGAACAGACCAGGGGGTGCTGGTGGACATCCAGCTAGCAATGTGACCAGGTGGTCAAGAAAAGCAACAGCATCATAGCCTGGATCAGAAACAGTGTGTCCAGCAGGGCCAGGGATGGTCCCTGTCCCTGCAGGGGAGCAATTGTTCCCCTGTGCTGGGCACTGGTGAGGCTGTAGCTTGAGCACTGGGTTCAGTTTTGGGGCAGCACAGGGTAAAGACAATACTGAGGTGCTGGAGCAAGGTCAGAGAAGGGCAGTGGAGCTGGTGAAGGGGCTGGAGAAAGTGTCTGATGAGCAGTGGCTGAAGGACATGGGGTCGTTTATTCTGGAGAAGACCTTACTGTTCTCTACAGCTACCTCAAGGGAGGTTGGAGTGAGGTGGGTGTTGGTCTCTTCTCCCAGCTGATAGGACAAGAGGCAATGGGCTTAAATTGCCCTAGGGGAGGTTTAGATTGGATGTGAGGAAAAATTTATTTGCTGAGTGGTGAGGCTTCAGAACTGGCTGCCTAGGGAGGGGGCAGAATCACCATCCCTGCAGGATTTCAATAAACATCCAGCTGTGGGACTTCAGGACATGGCTTAGTGGTCATGAGAATGTTTAGTAAGGGGTTGAACTTAATTCTGAAGGTCATTTCCAACCTTAATGATTTTATGATTCTGTACTGCTCTCAGATACATGCCTTAGCTTCCTTACCTACATCTCCCCCATTTCCATGATCTGACATGAATCAAGACTAACACCTGGATAACATTTACAGCAGTAAAAATAAATAGAAGTCACCCCCCCATTGGCAATGCCTTGCTTTCTCTGTTCATTCATGGGATAGAACATTCACTGAACAGCTAACACAGTTTGGAAATTCAGACGCAGTAACATGACCTCAACTGCCCCAGCTTCTGAAGAGAGCTTGGATTGTTCCAAGTAGTTTAGTATCACAACACAATCAATAGTTGGTCCTCACATGAGAAGCAAATAAAGGAATCTTCTGTAGAAAGACACTGGAACCCCCGCAATACCATTTTTATGTAAATCCTGAAGTACAAATTTATACTCATTTTATGTATCCATACATTGCAAGTTGAAGTATATACCAGAAGGCAAGTATAACTAATATATCACCACATTTGACAAAAAAGATAAAAGATAACTGATTCTTGGTTATTTGAACAGTAAACCAGAAGTATTAGCAATGTCCTTGTTTGGGTGAGAACAGAACTAATTCTGTTCAGTGATTTTATTTTTCAGTTCAGTTTTTCTAACCACCTACACTGTCTGAAGTCAGCAGCTGTTTGCACAGGCAGTGTCTGCTGCTGGCAGTGGTAACACCTCGTGGGCAGAGTTACTACCAAGACTGGTGTGCAGACCAAGGCCACTGCTGGATCTTGTGCACCACACAGGGGGATGCAGGAAAGTGAAAGACCGCACCTACGGAGGAGAGGACAGGACAGGTGACCCCAGACTGACCACTGAGTTATTCCAGCCCAGATACATCATATTCAGTATAAAGCAGAGGGATCTGAAGTGTTTATTGGGCTTTTACCCAGGCTCTTCTCCTCTCTTGGACTGCTTCCCCAGAACTTCCAAGGAGGACTCTGTCCCCTCTGCCTTTGATCTCATGTTCCTGAATCTGGTAGCAGAAACCAGCTCCTGAACACAGCTCCCATCTGAAGCAGGGCCCAGTCTGGGACCCCCCAGTGCCTGCTCCACAGCATCAGTGGTGATGGAATTGCCATCGGGGGTTGGGTTCAATACTGGGTTTGTATATATTTGTACATTTTCTATTATTATCATTAAAGCTGTTCTACTTTCCTTTTCTAATCACTAAGTCTCTCTCCTTTATTCCTTTTCCCTTCAGGGAGTGAGAGGGGTTTAGAGAGTGTCTGTTGAGGTCTAAGGGGCTGCCCTGACCCTAAACCCTGACAAGCAGGAGCAACCCTACAGCTACAAACTTACTTCTTTGTGAAGCAGAAGCCTATGGTGATGCTTCAAGAACACACAGAAGCCATAGCTTAAGCAAAGAAACTTATTTTCAGTATTTTGCAGATTTTTACCACTGTTTGTAAACAAATACTTTGCACAGGACCAGCTAAGCACAAATAAGTTGCTCTTAGGTCATATCATGAGGTGAGACTGGAGGTAGAGAGCTATGCATTCAACCAATAAACATATGTATCAGAACAGTTACTTGTAAGCATCATTTTCACATGTGAAGGACAAGACAACCTGACTGATATTATACAGTAGAAGTCTGAGACAATTTCTCACTCAAGACCTCCAGAAGACCACCATTTTTATTCTTATAAAAAATTCAAATACTAACAGGGATGAGAAACTTCTTGATTTCTTCCAGTGCATGTCCCATTCTGGCATAAGCTTCTGCTGGTGGAGCAAATACTTCAATTAGAACATGCAGGTCATCATTTAGGTGGAAGTACTTTGCCTCACCACTTTTTCTCAACTCTTCCTCCTAGGAAATAAGAAAAAGGTTGGGTTTTTTTCCACCTTAAACATATTACAACTCAAGTGTTTCAGGTGCTTCAGAGGCATTTGCATATACTGTTTATTCATGTTCAGATGTCAACAACTAAAAAAATATAAAATTACATATTTTTCCTAATGCTCTTCATACCAATCACATTTCTAAAATGCTAGAATAATGTTGTTTTCTTATGAACAGTGACTACTAACACAAAAAAGGTGCCATCAGCTTCTGCTCACATACAGAAACTGTAGCACCAGGAAGAATGCTCCCAGTTTCCCCAAGGGCACCACTTTCATGGAGAAGACACCAAGAAGCATAAGCAAACTTGAAGCCTCTTCTCAGAAGTCTTCAGAAACAGGTTTGATCTGGTATCCCACAAAAGCAAGATTCTTTTACCAATATTATTTCAATCTTAGTATTATTGCACTCTACTTTTCTGTTCTTAGAGTTTTCTACCCCATGAGCACATTTTTGACAGAACTGTGCTATTTGGACATGAAACTAAGAGCATATGTGACAAAGAAGCAGCACATTAGAGAAAGAGTTCACTAGCTGTTCCAGAGGAGGGTTTATTTCTTTTGTTCTGCTTCACCCAACCCACTTCAATATAACAGAGAAACAGTGATTTCAGATTTCAATGTAGTGGAGCAGAGCTCTGCTGTCAAATGCTTTCATTCACATGCAAAGCATTCACAGACCTCGAGGACATAATTTCTTAGTCTCAGAAAGGCCTCCTGCCTCAACATGTATCTGACAGGCGAATTCCAAGAGACTAACCCACCATTAAAATAATTTCATTGCATTACCAGATAGGTTCATATCATATTCATATGAGTTCTGCTAAGAAATAAAGCCTTAAGAATTATTCCCTGCTGCTTATTGTATTGAGTAAGCACCAGGTAAGTACTTCATCCTTTGGATTACTACAATTATAGTTTTGATGACAGTTGAAATTTCCCATCACCACACACCCCCCTTAATTATGGGTTCAGGTTTCTAAGTGACAATCCATTTCTGTTTCTCATAAATAACATTTGTCATCATACTTCATGATTGAGGTTTAAAAAAATCAACAGAATCTAGTTCGCTGTTAAAGCATCCACAGCAAGTGTATTAAGAGGCCAGAACCAGCACAATTAGGCTTTGTCAGCAAAACCATTATCTTGTCAAAGCAAGTCACAAATCTTTAAATAGGAGATAAATTAATATAAACATTACAGCTTTTTATTAAATATTTACTTTTAACAGGAACTGTTTCTCACTTGAATAACTGTGCTTAAACTAAACATTTAAAACACGTGAACCACTATCAACCCTGGTAATAGCAATAAGCAATAGAAAAGTCAGAATATCACCTGTAATGTCTGGTGGAAAAGGATTTCAATCAGCAGTTTTAACAAAGCATAAAATATTCCAGGACAGGACATTCTAAGATCATTTCCATAAGCAAGGTTTTAATGTAACCTTTTTCTTGCTTTACTTGCAAAGTTCACTTTGATTAGAATTCTTCTCCCCCCTCAATTCTGTAACATGACTTGGCAAGACTCACTCTCCTCAGCGTTTAAGGGCACACAGGAAAGAGCTCACTCACTACCCTACATCTCCCAGCCTTGAGCATGCATTAAGCAACTTAACCTCATGAAGTTCAATAAGCACAAGTGTCAAGTCCTGCATCTGGGGAAGAATAACACCAGGCACCAGTACAGGTTAGGGGTTATCCTGCTGGAAAGCAGCACCACAGAGAATCACCTTGGAGTCCTAGTGGACAGTAAGTTCTCCATAGGACAGCAATGTGCACTTGCATCCAGGAAGGCCAGTGGCATCCTGGGGTGCATTAAGAAAACACTGTCCATCAGTCGTAGGAAGGTTCTCCTCCCCCGCTTTGTCCTGGTGAGAAAACAGTTTTGGGCTCTCCAATTCAAGCATGACAGGAGTCTACTGGAGAGAGTCCAACAGAGGCTATGAGGATGATTAAGGGACTTGAGCATCTCCCCTATGAAGAAAGAGTGAGGGAACTGGGGCTGTTTAGTCTTGAGAGAAGACATTGGGGATCTTATTAATGTCTACCAATATCTGAGGGGTAGGTGTCAAATGGAAGGAGCCAATCTCTTTTCTGTAGTACCCAGCAGTAGGACAAGGAATAACAGGTATTAACTTGAGCATAGAAGGTTCCACCTCAACATGAGTGGGAAGCTTCTTCATTGTTAGTGTGACAGAGCCTGGAACAGGCTGCCCAGAGAGGTTGTGGAGTCTCCTGCTCTGAGAACTTTCCAAACTCAACCTGGATCTGTTCCTGCACAGCCTGCCCTGGCAGGGGGGTTGGACTTGATCTCCAGAGGTCTCTGATAACCCCTAACATTCAAGGATTCAGGCCTTTTTATTCCTTGTGATGAACACAAAACCCACAGTTCATTCCCATTCCAGTATACCTCACTGACTATTTTAACTCCCACAAAATCCTCTCCCATTACTTTACAGTACACACATTGGGTGGGCTTGCCCAGTGCACATGGATGATGCTTGGCTGGCTGAATTAAGAGTACACTTTTTTCCCCTCCTTTACTGCAGTGAGGGTTTGAGAGGTACTAGAAGGATGAAAGCAAACCAGATGTGGAACAAGGGAGCTAAGACATTAAGGTCACCACTTGTTTGTTAAAAAATGGTAATTGTCCTTTAAATCTCCATCTAATGAAATCTGTCACACAGCTCATGGTTTGGACTATCTGATTTACCTTCACATTTTCAGTACAGCCACATCCCTGCAGTATTGTACTCTGGGAGCCTTATGAGAAAGTTTGCTCTTTTGTCCCTCATGCTTTTGAATTTCACCCCTTTGTGGTCCAGAACAAAGCCAAGTACTAGCACAGCTTATGATGCACAGCACCCCAGGGCAGCTGGCAGTACACATGAAGACAGTAGATATACTTTGCCCTGTATTCTATTGTAGCTATAGAGAATTTTGCTTTTTGTCCCACTCAAACTATCAAGAACCCACTTTAAAACCAAAGTTGAGTAGCAGCATTTATCAAAATATGCTCATAGTATTGTCTGGATCTTCACTACATCACCTTTGATTTATGTTCTAAATTCTTCTATGTTACCTTAAGTTTAGCTTCTGTCAGATTTTTATAAACCATTCAGAACACTCAAGTTGTTGAAAAGCTCATTCCAGTCCTTGAACTATCAGTAACACATGAATAGCCAATTGGGGTGGAAAACTGAGTTATTTCTTCAGTTTTACAATAGAAAAGGAATCTTGTCATGGAATAAAGAAATTCTGAAATGAGTCCATTTACTTTTTCACTCCTATATATGCTTGAAAGCCTGAGCAGTCTAGCAGAAGGTGTTTCTGCACTATGTCAGTGATGAAATAACAGCAGAGCTTGAAAAAACATGTTAAAGGGAATTACTGAATTTAGTGCATATAACAAGTAAACATACAATAGTCCTCCAGCTGTTGACAGAAGAGAGAAATAAAAGCAGTTCTAGATCTCAGTTTCGCTAGTAAACAGATATAGAAAAAAGTCTTTCCTGAATGTGCTCTTCCTTGGGGATAAGCCTCTCATTAGGAAGCAAACCAGACATTCTAAAAAGGCAATTATAAGTCAGAGCTAGAGAAATACTATTGCCCAAAAAGGATTTAGTTAGACATGCTTTTCTATATCTACTATCCTGGTTTATCTAAATTCCCTAGAGAACTTGTAGCAAAGATCGCCATTATCTCTTCCAAGCTCTTGACCTTTCACATCTTAATTCTTTGAAGTTCTCAAAGTTAAAAGAAAAAGAATAATTAACTATTTAAAAATCTTGCATAGATAAGTCTATGGAGTTTACTGCCACTTTTTCCTCAGGAAAAACAATCATTGTTCATTTAAAACTGGTAATTTAGCAGGTATACTAACATGTAAGCATTTAGGAATACCTGATGATTTGATTTACAGCCTCCAATAACTGGTTCATACCAGCAGCTGTGATCATCACCAAGTAGTTGAACATGAGTCAGCAGCATGCCCAGGTAGCCAGGAAGGTCAACAACATCCTGGCTGTATCAGAAATAGTGTGGCCAATAGGACAGGGGAAACTATTTTCCCCCTGTAATCACACCTGGTGAGGCTCCACCTTGAATTCCTGGGTGGAATTTTGTGCCACTCACTCCAGCTGAGAAAGTTCACCCATTGCACTTTAAACAGAGTTTGGAGACCAACTTTGTCATCCTGACTTCGAGCAAGTTTAGTTTATATTCTTTCTTTCCTGTCCTAAACTGACATGTTTCCTACTATCAATGTAGTTTTTCATAGCTAGTTGTGAAATGTTTAAAGTTGCATTGCATATTACACAACAGCTCCCATTCCAAAAACCCCTCCTCAGCAAGCCTCTATTTTAGGAGAGTGTATTTGTTATTGTAGGAGAATACAGAAGTTATACACAGAACAAAGTAATTTACTGGCTCTGACCAGGTTCTTGATATAAAGAAATACATTTAGTGTTTTCATTTGTACCATTAGGAATGCTTCAATTAAAAAACAGTTTACCAGACAGGTGACTTCTCACTGATGCACAGTTACCTGCTACAAATTTAGCTAGAGATGGTTTCGGTGAAGAGTGAGACTGATTAGTGCACACACCTAAGATGCTAAAGGCTTTTCTTTTGCTGTCTACTTCAGCTCTTCTAATGGATACATCCACCAGAAGCAAATACCTCCCACAAAAACAATGATAATTTGTCAGTTGCTTATGCTGCATGTGTCACCCACAGAGCTGTGACTTTTTTCTGGTTGTATGTTCTTATCCTCAGCTGTTTTTTTTCTCTTTGCCTAGAAATGTTATTAAATGGTATAAAATGTAAATGTTGAGTCATATGTGACGTGTGGACAAAGCTAGGTTCCTTCAGAAGGGAGAACACTGCCGTCTTTGCTTGGGTATTACTCATTATAAGCTGTTGGAACATGCCACTGGTAATGCCCCACTTACATCCCCCCAAGATTTGTCTCTCTTGAATTGCAGAACCCAAAGTTGGTTAGACTATTCCAGGTATGGTCTCACCAGGACAGAGTAGAGGGTAGAGGAGGACCTCCCTAGACCTCAGTGAGAACAGACCCCCCCTTAGAGAAAACAGACTCCACCAGAATGTAATAAGGGTATCCTGTGCCTTTTATTTGCACCAGTTTTTGCTGCAGGGTTTGTTCATCTTGGTAAGTTATAAAATTCAGGTATCCAACACTCCACTGAGGTCTTACCTTTGTCTTGTCCCTCATAGAACCTTTTCCCAAAATAGACATTTTTGTCAGTGTTTCTTCCTGTAAACGCTTTAGAGAATTGCCACGTGGACCCAAAAGTTTTCCCACAAAGTTGAACTGCAAGAAAACAAAACCATTAAGCTTATTGGATTTTTAAGTATAAATGAACAAGCAAAAATGAATTTTTGCTGAAACAACTTTTTGTCCCAGGTACAAACAAGGATTAGATCATAATACAGCCATTAAATACAACTGTAGGATAGTTAATAGCATGCTTTTGGCACCTCCAGGTATCAACAGAAAATAGAATATCTGAACTTGAAGAAATCAAACAGTACAGAGAACTTTGTGTTTATCCCATCTGATGCTGAGAATAAATGTGCTCAAACTGCAATTGTTACCAGGTCCGTAGCCATTAGAACAAAGCTGGTGGTAATCTCAGAACCAATGCCAAGCAAAGATGTGGATAATATCTTAATTGCCTTATACTCCCTTGAAGATTTATGTAGTAACCCATACAATATACTCTACAGTAAAATACAAACAAGCAAGGAATTAAATGCAGATAATATAAGCATACATATCCAGTCCTGAATCAGAATCAATACTTGAGACCTTATCCATTGCCACCCAGCTCCCCTTACCACTGAAGTTTACCAAAGCCAGTTGTGGTTCATGACCATAGCATCACTTCATTAAGTAACTAAGATGACAGACATGACACACAAGAATAGAGAAGACAAGGAATACTCAACCATTTCCATTCATAGAAATGCATGAGCATACAGCTGGTGCTTCTTCAGAGGAAAAGTAGGCTAAAGAAAACAGGTATCAGAAATAGTATATTTATAACAAAGGAAAACAAGGAAGGATCTGCCTATTGCAACACCAAGGACACAGAACTGAACTTAGTAGACCCAGGAGGTTTGGCAGTTCTCATGAGCTCCAAAGGACATATGTTCCTAGTCTCACACATGCAGGAGAAAAGCTGTGTACATTCAACAGTCCACTCTCATAGATTCATAGAATTGTTTCAGATGTAAAAGACCTTTAAGATCAAGTCCAACTGTTGACCCACACTGAGAAGTCACCGCTAAACCACATCCCTCAGCACCACATCTCCACAGCTTTGAAACACCTCCAGGGATCACAGGGACTCCACCCCTGCCCTGGGCAGCCTGGGACAGCCCTGGACAACCCTCAAGGGGAAAACATTTAGGTCCAACCAAAACCTCCCCTCGGGCAACTTAAGGCTGTTTCCTCATCCTATCACTTGTTACTTGGGAGAAGAGACCCACCCCACTTCACTACCATCTCCTGTCAGGAAGCTGTCAAGAGCAAGGAGGTCTCCCCTAACCACCTTTTCTCTCCCACATGACTGCATTGTATTGGAAATATATAACATTGGAAGGATAATTACAGAGGAGACTTTAGAATTCACTTAAAGCATGCAGACAACTATTTCAGTTGGAAAGAAAAAAATTTAAAACCACGAGAGCGAGCTGATAAATGTAAGCTACACTTGGGATTTGTTATGGAATCCTGTAAACACTTCCTGAGAGCAATAATTTATTCCCGTATTGGATTTACATGGCAAGGTTTTGGTATCAGGAGGCTGCAGGGGTTAATTGTGTGAGAAGATGCCAGAAGCTGCACCCATGTTGGACAGAGCCAGCTCCAAGACAGACCCACCATTGCCCAAATCTTAGCCCATCAGCATCGCACCTGTGATAGCATATTTAAGAAAGGGTAAAGCCACTGCAGAGCTGAGAAGTGATACACAGTGAGAGAAACAGCCCTGCAGACACCAGTGATGGGGAAGGAAGAAGTTCACCAGGTGTCCGAGCAATTTCCTTCACAACCCATGGGGAAGCAGGTTTTCCTCCTGTAGCCCACAGGGGACAACAGTAGAGCAGACATTTACTTTGCTACCCATAGAGAATCCCACACCAGAGCAGACAGATGTGCCCAGAAGGAAACTACAGACCATAGTCTCCACATATGAAGCAGGCTCCTGGCAGGAGCTGGGGCCTGTGGAAAGGAGCCCATGCAGCGGGAGATTTTCTGGCAGAACTGTGACCCTGTGGAAGACTCACATTGGAGGAGTTCAGCTGCAGCCCATGGGAAGAACCCACATTGTGAACTACTGTATCCTGCAGGAGGAACCTCAAGAGAAAACCATGGGGAGGAAGGAGTGTTATGAGCTGACCACAACCCCCATTCCCTATCCCCCTGTGTCACTTAGGGGAAGGAGGTAGAAGGGGCAGGACTGAAGTTGAGCCCATGAGGAAGCAGAGTGCAGGAAAGGTAGTTTTAGTCTTGCTTTATTTTCCTTCTGTTACAATTAATTGGCAATAAATTAATCTTTCCAAAGTCAAGCCTGTTTTGCCCGTGACTAATTGGTAAGTGATGTCCTTGTCCTTATCTCAACCCACAATCTTTCTTTTTTCCCCTCATCCTGTTGAGGCAGGGGAGTGATAGAGCAGATTGGGGGGGCACCTGGAACCCAGCAAAGGTCAACCCACCACAGTTCCTGTCAAAATAATACTGCAATAGAAATTATTTATCAGCAAAATACTGTTCAGGAATATTTACTATTCCCAATGAAAGTTTGTAGAGCCAGGATATTAACACTTAGATCTAAGTGACAAGAGTACGTTAAGAGAGCTAGCTTTGGGCAGAAGTAAAATATAATGATGTTAAAGAGCAAAAAGGCTTAAACTACCTTTGTGGACTCAATTTATGAAATAGTTAAGTTCTGTGACTGTTCCTCTACTACTGTGTCACTAAAGCACCAAGATAGGCATATTCTGGAGGAAACTGAACACTTGGCAACAGAGCAGCAGCACCTCAAAATCTTGTGTTGCTACACTGGAAGTGCCAAGAGCAAAAAGCCCAGTTGCAGATAGCCTAAAATGCAGAAAATCTACGGCTCCAGTGCACTGCAGTTTCAGACAATGAAATGCAGGCACAAAAAGCCTGCTATAATTACATTTCCCTTAGTACTTTCAAGTTCCATTGCCAATGTAGATGTGAGTTAGAACCAAGATACAGGTGAGCAAATGGCTTATAGATGACTAGAGTCTACAAATTCTTAACAGCTAGTTTTCCTGAAATTATCAGGTCAAGAAATCAGTAATTAGGTAATTTCTTTAAGTTTGTTTTATTTGGTTTATTCCTATTTTTATAGATCATAAGATACAGTCAAGGAAAATATTCACTGGAAAAAGATTGCCCAGTAGAAATCTCCCTTGCTGAGTGCATTCAGGACTCAGGGTCACCAACAGGGCCTTGTGCAATATAATTTAGTCATTATTTGAACAGAAGGTTGATCAGATGCTCTCTAGAGGTCCCTTCCAACTTGGACTCCTGATTTTATTATTTCTGGAGGTATAACTGCAAGGAAAGCAAGGAAACTCAAACAATTCATAACAAGTTTGAACTTTCAGAAGTCAGAAACTTGTCAACAGTTTCCTTAAATAAAGGATCATTCCTTATGAACAGGGAGTTCACAGTTAAGCTTAAAAAGAAAGCTTTCATATAGTGGAATACCACATCAATTTTTCAAGCATTAAAATTATTTGTTTACTTTAAAATAGCTTTGCAAGTTATTTGGAACAAAAATAAACACTGCACACATTTTAAAGAAGAGATTTTTCATTTATAGTCAAGTATGCTGAAATTATTTCAGAACATTGAGTCTGATAATGTCTAAATTTCTAGTGTAATCTCAGTTAAAATACTCAGATAAAATTTTACTCAATTTTTGATTGCAATTTAGTAGCAGGTAAGCATGTATTTAACTCTGCAATGCATAGCACTGAATAGCACTTAACCAGAACAAACTGCCTGACAATTAAAATACAAACTACAAATCATAAAAACCACATCCCTGCAAAGGATAAATCCACTTTGTATGTAAACAAAGGAGCTAAAAGGATTCATTGCTCAGTGAGAAGACTTGGGTGTTCCAAGGCACACTTGTTTACTCCAGCTATATTGCTTATTTAAAGCCAAATAGTTTAATACATTGTCTATATCTAAAACTTGACCTACAAAAGTAATACCAGCAAAGCTGTCAGAACAAAGAAGTCTCTAGTGTTAAAGCTGGATGTGATGGTAGCTATACAAGTAGCTGCACAGATGACAGGTTTGAGACACATTTAATGAACATTGAAATGATTCTGCATCCTGTGATCCACTGAGATATTCTTCCCTGTGCACTGAGGCTCCAAATATTAGATCTGACAAGTCTGAAGCATGAAAAACCTGTGCTCTGTCTGAAATCCTGCCGATCTGAAAGCACAGTACATCTACATATAGCTTAAAAACACAATATTGAAAGTTACTACAAAATGGCTTACAATGCAGACCCAAAAACCTTATTGCTGCCATGTAACAATGCTAAAATGCTTTAGAACATTTCAGTTGATTATTCCATAAAATCCCTGATATTGAATGGATCTCTTCAGTAAAGATTTTCAACAGGTACCACATTTCATCTCAACTATAGGTTCATCTCCCTTTGAAGGAGATGAACTAGCTCTGTCTCAGACACACCAGACTCCTCCTCTTCACTCACCCTTCTCCCTTGTAAAACATGATCGTGTTCAAACTGCTCTAAATACTCCAAATTCTGCTGAAGCTCACTAGCTTCAGCTTAACATTGTCTAAAGCAGTTGGGTTGCTTTCCAGCACAAGCTGGGCTGGAAGCTGTTGCCATATTCACAGTTCTACAAGACAGCTGAGTTCTGTAGGGCCAGCCATGAACATTGCTGGTCTACACTGGATGAATCCCCTATGTGAAACCAATCCTTGAGACAGCTTCTGAGGTCTCAGCCAAGAATCAGGATGTTGGATAATAAGGATGGTGGTATCTAAACCAAAAGAAGTTCCCAACTCCAAGTTGCTCTAGACCAGCTGAGAAGAATATGCCAAATATGGTACCTCCAACAACATTGCAGCAAAACCTTTAAGGCATCTTTGGAAAAACAGTATTAAGATACAGCTAGATTATTAACAGATCCCCCATATGAGATCCATGAGCAGTATTAAGATTCAGATCTATTAACGGATCTGAGAATAGAAAATTGGAGATGTGAAAATTGTTCCCTCAGCTACAATGGAAGACAAAACACTCCAGCAATGAGAATTTATACCCTGTGTAGTCTTACATCACCAAATGGTGATACTTTGTAGTTTGAGCAAAAGGACGCAAGATTTGAAGGGTGTTATTTCCTAAAACCTCTGATTGCTGAAAGCACATCCTTCTACATGTACATACATCTCTGGTTTACTTGGCAGGTAAAACAGACAGTGAAATGCAACAGCTCATTCACAAGATCCCCAGATATGGATTCTATCCCTTTGCCACAGTGTCCACTAGCCCACAAATACTGGTTACCTAGAGTGAAAGCATGTACTTCCCTTTTACAGATCATCTTAAAGTGATGTATAACTAAAAAATCTCCAATTCAAAATACATCTTTAATAGAAAAAGTCTATCCCAATACGAGCAAGAAAAAATCAAAATAAGGTTTTGCTTGAAAATTGTTTCCTCTCTAGATATTCATAAAACCTCATTTTAAGTAGTATTTTTGCAGCTATAGTACAATGGAGATTAGGGACATCCCTGCTTAATACCCATTTCTTCAGAATCTCCAAATCAAAATATTACTCAACAGTTATCTAGAGATTTATTTCCTTACCAGATCAATGCTTGAAACTGTTCCCTGAAAATAGTTCTGGAGAAAACAAAGCTACCAGGACTTATACCAGTGAGACATTCTTCCCTTAAGCATTTGACCTACTAGATGAATTTCAGCAAAAAAGGAACTAATGGCAATGGTACAGCATTTTTAAATGTATATATTACAGAAAGGGGGATACAATAGAAAAAGTAATCCTTGTTTATCCCCACCAAGACAAGGCTGCTCAGAATGGCTCATCCAGCTTAAAATACTTAGTGGAAGTATAAACGCTCGACCAAATGCTTTTCTGTAAAGCTCTACACAAGCCATTGTCATTAAAGCCATAGAAAGTTTTCTTGGCATATTAATTTTCTGCAAAGATTGCTCTGTGGCGGGGTCACTAGAAAAAAAGACAAGTAGTTAAATTAATATTCAGAACACTTTCCCTTACAATGACCCAAACCTAGGAAATCTTCAACATTTTTCTTAGGTATTTCAAAAACATAAGGTTTCTCCAGAAAGGTAAATACTTCAAGCATAGAAGCATTAACATTGGAAGCAACCTTAAAGATCAGCAAATCCAACCATCTACCGAACATTACCATGGCCACATCTTGTTGTGCCACATCAAGCTCCTCTTGTCCTTCACACAACACACTAATAGGTCTTTAAACATTTATTCACAACAGAAAGCTTGGTCATTTACTATAAGCTAGCTGCTCAAAAGTGATCCCTGTTATCTACTTGATGCTTGTTCTTCCATGTCAGTTACACAACCACATTTTCTCAGTTCTGTTCTAAGAAATCCTTAGAGCTATTATGGAAAACTGTTTCCTAACACCTGAATATTAATCTCTCCATGACTATGTAACAACTGCAGACACTACATAATGATGACATTTTAAAATGGATATTTTCACTGTAAATTTTTAGCTAAGAGGCTTAAATGGGTACCTGTTCTTTAAGTCAGTAACTTTTGAGACTATATATCCAAGGCATCACTTCAGGGAGCAGAACTCAGACCATTTCTTACCAATTTCTGAGATTCACCCAGTATTTAAGTGCCAATCTATGAGCAATTCTTTAAATGGCAGTCTGTCGCAAAACAAAAATAATTGCTCCCATAGTTTTGATCCATCTCATGGAAAGCCATCATCATTCCATTTATCCCTGGAAGATTTTTTTTCCTCTAAATTCATGAGTTCACTAAACTGTCAAAGCAAAATCAGGCTTCTAAGACTGACCTACTTCACCATGTATAGTCATTAAATGCACGGGAGAGGGATAACCCTCCTGCCTCATTGGTACCCATCTAAGCTAGGAAATACCTTTCACACATGCTGGCATCTCATAGCAGTGACAGGATGGATCCAGAGTCCCTTCACCGAGACAACCACATCATGACCTTCCACAGCCAGCTCACTTCTTTCTGCCTTTAAATATGTGCAAGCTTGAAGATTATTTGCAAGGACGAAAAGCAAAAGAAGTGCAGCTTTAAGGGTCATAGTTTCACACTTTACCTAGAGTCAGATGAGTTACTCAGCTGAACAAATTGGAAGGTATATCACCCAGAACTCCATTGCCCAAACTGACAAGATCTCATGCCACAAACTGCAGTTCAGACATCCAGCGCCCAGAAGGACTCCCACCGAGGGGTAACTTGATTTAGAACTGAATCCTAACACAAAGTTGGCCCTTTTCCTAGAACATTGTATAGAAGCCCTAACCTCTCTAATCCTTGCTTGCAGCGCGTGTGCCGGCTACAAAAGGATTGCAGGCAGCATTACCAAAGCATATTCAAGCCTCACCTAAATACCTCATATTCATTTCCATATCACAGCAATTCAGACTTCGCAGAGGAATCTGTAAAGCTGAACCAACCTGAAAAATTCATAACAAGATTGTATGCAATCAGGTTTTGAAAAGGCTTGACTGGACCTGCAATCTGTAGAAGAGTTTCCACAAGATTTAGTAAGACTACCTGTCACAATATCAAGACACTAATTAATTCAGGGTGTTTTTTTCACATATGTACAGGAGTCTGTAAAGAACACAAATGAGAAGTCAATTCAAATGCACAACCAGCCTCAAGCAGAACCCGAACGTAACTCTCAGGATTAACCATCTTACATTATTTCACAGCAGGCAAAATTCAGGCTGTCTCAGTTATTCTATCACCTACCAAGATCCAGACATAACATATATCAAGGTTAACTACCTCTAGCATGAGGCACGAACCTTGTTAACACTGCCAATTTTTGCATGAGACAAAAGGTCCCAGCTATAGGGTTTAAACATACAGCACCACAGAAGCAACAAAATGCTCTTAGGCATCATAGACTCAACTGCACAGTAAGCAAAGACCAGAAACTCACAACATTCTTTTCAGGAAGAGCAAAGATGCTCTACCTACTTCTGCATGTGAGGTCCACCAGATTCTTTTCCAATAGAAACCCAGCTGCTCTGAACTTCAGTTATCTTTCTGCTGGAGTTAACCTGTCACCTTCCAGGGCTGTCAGAGGTAATGAGCTTGAATTTGCACAGAACCCAGCTATGAGCTTGTGAAAATAGATCTGACAGGATAGGTAATGTGAGCAGACATTACAATGCCAGGCTGATCAGATCAGAGCTAGGACTACCTGACCTATGTTGAGGCTATTATGATTTATTCAAGGAGTCAGAAGTTTTTAAAAAGGGAAAGGGCAACAAAATACTTAAAGGGAACTTAGTTAACCCTGTGTCAGGTCTAGTAAGCTGTCAGAATGCGCACAGTGCATGCGTGGGCTGATCTGGTCCAGAGACCTCATTTATCACAAAAAAATTATTGTTATTTCAGTAATCCTACCTACAGACCTTAACAGCAGAAGCATCTTGGCTTGCCAGAGTCATCGCTGGCAAATACAAACTGAAGAACAGTTTTCACTAGCAAAAAGTCATTTATTTGTAGTTTCATTTTCATATATTAAACCCTGGTATGGATTTAACTCTAATTTCTTGCCTTTTTTTGAACCTGTAAGTAGAATCATTTATTTGGATAAGCACTATTGGCGAAGCTCACAAAATTGAAACAGTTTTTCCTTATCACTTTCTGGATATCCAGGTTTGCCAGATTCAAGAAAGGGACCTTAAAGATCACCTACTTCCAAACCCCTGCCATGGGCAGACACCTTCCACTTCATCAGGCTGCTCAGAGCCCCACCCAACCTGGCCTTAAGCACTTACAGGGAGGGAGCATCCACAACTTCTCTGGTTGTTTCAGTGCCTCACAACCCTCACAGTAAAGAATTTCTTCCTTATGGCCAATCTAAATCTACCACCTTTGAGTTTAAAGCCATTATGCCCTCGTCCTATCACTATGTGCCCTTGTAAAAAGTTCCTCTCCAGGTTTCCTGTAGGCTGCCTTTATGTTTTGGAGGCCGTAAGGTCTCCCCAGAGCTTTCTACTCTCCCAGCTGAAAAGCCCAAAGTCTCTCAGCCTGTCTTTATAGGAGAGGTGCTCCATCTCTCATCATCTTTGGGACCCTCCTCTGGAATTGCTCCAAGAGGTTCATGGGTGTCTTATGCTGAGGGCCCCAGAGCTGGACCCAGCACTCCAGCTAGGGTATCACAGGAGCCAAGCAGTGGTGCTAAATCACTTCCTTCAACCTGATGGACACACTTCTCTTGATCCAGCCCAGGATGCCATTCTCTTTCCAGGGCTGTGAGCGCACATTGCTGGCTCATACTCAGTTTTTCATGCACCAGCACCCCCAAATCCTTCTCCACAGGGCTGCTCTCAATCTACTATATTTATACTGGTTTACAATGGGTGTTTTTCAGCGAAAAGAGTATCTGTCAATTCTAAATTCATACTGACCTCCAAGACTACTCAATGCAGTGAGAAATTTTAATTCCTTTTGACTATACGTAATCTTGAATGAGTAAGCTTTACCATAAATATCTATATGTAATACAACAGATTTCTAAGAAAAACAGAGTCCCTCTGTACTGGGGTAAAAATATTCTTAAATGGAATATATCTAGGATTTTATTCACTCTGGCAGAAGGGAGATCTGGAGTAGAAAGACCGGTATTTTTCTTCCTGTGAAGAAAATCCTAGTGGAGACAGCTCACATGGCATGTCTACTCTACACAGCAGCTGTACTGTGACCCTTGGATCCTGGTGGTCTAAACAAGCACACAGGATTACAAAGCTGTACCTGGATATCAATTCAGGTTTCTTTACATAGCAAATCCCAGGCTTTATTCAAGCTCAACTATTTTGTGCAACCAGTAGCACTTTCCTGCACATTTATCTCAACAAGAACTACTCCTGCCTTAGAATTTCTATACAACAATTTGCAGAAGAGCAACAGTAGAGATTGTTAAAAGTTTTAAGTGTAAAAGGTTTTTTTTTTTTAAATACCAGTGAAATCTCTTGTATAAGCACTTAGATTTACCAATAATGAAACTGCGCTTACCTTAGGGAACTGTTTTACTGGAATCAAAACTTTTTGTCCCAACTTCATATTTTTATTGATGACGACATCAATGTACTTTTCTTCTTCCTTTCCTTCCCCCTTTTGGAATTTTTCAATTTCTGTTAAAGGAAAGTTTTCTCAGTTTAATACAAAGTTCTAAAAGCTGAGAGCCTTCAAAATCATAGAATCATACTATAAAATCTAGTTTAAATCAGTATAAAGTGAACTTTAAAACTAATACTGTATGGCATAATTCATATGGCACACTGGGTAAGCAATACACATAACTGGTTATTTAGGTCAAAGGGGTAAACCATGCTGTGCTTTTTCAGACTGTTTTTAATATTCATGTTCATACGAGCACCTTGAATTAGCATTGCAAACGCTAACTTTTAACTTAGCACTTACATTTTTATGGGATTTTTTGAATGTTGTATATAGCTCAAGCAGTAAAAACTGTTCTTAAGATACCTTTATTCATTTTTCAATTCAAAAATTTACAGCATCATTTAATAGTTGACTATTTTATTCCTCTGTACTATATGCAAAGAATATAGTTTTAATGATGGTTTCCTACAGCACACTTAATGAGCAAGTGTCAAACCAATTTTTCAAAATTTCCAGGATATAATCAAGGCCCATCAATCACACCCCAATATCTGGCCTTAGTGTTCTGCCAAAGACGACATAATTGAGTGATATTTTTAAATTCAAGCCCAGGAAACATGAATCTACTTATTCCAGAGACAGATACAAAACTGGTTCTTGTTGATAATTCTCTCTAGATATTACCACTCTGGTGTGCTAATGAAAAATTGCAGATTTCTTTTCACTGGTAGCAAAACACAAGGCACATACAAGGGGATAAAAATGAAGTACAGCTTGAAGTCTCTACTGGATTGGGTCCAGCATGCTGGGGGTTGCACCTCTAAATATGTTAGCACAGGACATGAAATCCAATCCATTTCAGAAATGCAACAACAGTTGTTCTACTGTCATCTAGCACTTGTCCTCTACAATCACCTTCAAGGATTTGTTGGTTCTTCAGAGGAAGAAACACCCTTCAACAATACTTGACCAGTAAAAGTCAGTAACTTTATCAAGACTTTGAAGTTATAATGGGAATGTGATCTCATTCCAACACAAGACAGGAACAAAAACTTTGAGTGCAAAGAAATCAATCAAAAACACAGGAGAACGCATCCTTTAGGTACACTTTAAAGGACACCTTAGTGTGTAATGATACCCAGTAAGAAACAGAAGTGGTAGTAAACCACGACATTTCCTAGTACTGGAAAGATCCATGTGTCACCAGCAGCTTTGTCTAATGAATATCAGTCCCCTCCTATTTATTACAACAGAAATTAAGATGCTGAAATTGTCCTGATAACTGAAACTTCAGTCTTCCAACTTTTCACCTCACTAACACAGAATAGGAAATAAATACAATTAGAATCATGAAATACAAGGTTGCAAGGGATCTCAAGGATCATCTGGTCCAACCTTTCTTGGCAAAAAGCATAAAATGAATTCAAGTTAATGTTCAGTGACTGAAGAATTAAAGCCAAACTAGCCTCAGACTACCTTGAAAGCTTCTTGAAAGGCTTCCTTCAATTTCTTGGCAAGTTCCTCAGAAGTTTGATTCATATGGATTCTAGCAATGTTAACTTTGTGGAGGAGCCCTATCAAAGCAACTTTACACTGAAGCATCTTTTTTATTGTAGCATGTACAGAAAAAACTCCAAACTCCTCAGCCTGACAACTCAAACTTACTGAGGAACACACTAACAGCTGAATCCAGGTACAAATGGAATACACTCGTACTTTGTAGATGCCACTTTATGGGCTAGAGAATTATGGATAATTAAACAGGTGTAAAGTTACATTGGAATTAATTTCCAGATGAACTTAAGACTAAAATTTTATAGGGCATGAGGTTCCCACTCAGAAAGCAGATGACTGGCATTTTTTAGAAGTGAGAAGTTTCTGAATACCACATCCATACAAAAAAGTGCAGCACTATCAGAGTACAAATAAGCTACTTTTAAGACCCCTGCTTCCTGATATAGCAAGGGCAGTTATGATAAAGTTCTTTGATTCCCCCTGGGAAATCAAGACTACATAATTAGAAGTTTGTTTTACAACTGGAAAACAGAAACATAACACTGATTTGTAAATGCTGCTTTTGGTATACACTACTGACAGTGTAAATACCTAAAACTTAGCAGAAGTCTGCTGTTCTCTAGCAACATTTTACACCAAGAAATACACCATATATTAAGTTAGTAATAAAAATACATCTTTTATTATGACTGAGGCAAATGCCATTACAGTGAAATTTAATACAGCTTCATTTAGCATTGATTTCAAATGTGAGAACTAAAATTTGTTCAGATAATCAGAGAAGCACAGTTCAATTTCATTCAAGATTAAAAATTAAATTTTTTAATTTATTTTCACTACAGTCCACTGTGCTGTAGTATTCTGGAACAGATCAGTGCACTAAAGCCTCTGGGTAGTTAGGCTGCTACTAAATTAATACAAGAACTTTAGAAGTTTATAGCTACTGAAAGTAATTATGGCTACTAAAATTACTGGTACAGTGAAGGATTTTATCTGAAGTAATCCAGGCTTGCAAAATAAGTGCTTTTAACAAAGGCCATCATGATTTCATGAACTGGTAAAGCTAAAAGTTTATTTTCTCTTGTTGAGTCATATACTATGGTACATAACTACATAGTAGGACATACACCACAATCCTCTCACCCACCTGGAAATTTAATTTCATAAAAACTATTTTCAGAAGTACTGAATTTTAAATGAAAACCACAAATTTGGTTTAAGGACCTCTGTAGCAATTGCCAAGAAATACGACACCTAAAATTAAGTTTTGTTTCAGGAACATTCTGATGTCTCAAATGGACTTCAAGGTTACAAAGTATTTGAGGAGTTCTAACTATCTCTAACATTCTTCAGAAATTTATGCAGCTGGCTCATCTGAGATCACCACGCTATTATTTGTATTTCCTAAATATTTTAGGTTACATAAGTTACTCGAATTCAGTATTTCACGGACTCGACTGCAACAACTTGATTAATGTCAGATACTCTCATAATTCTACAAGGATCATCTTCAGTTAATAGAAAAAAATCAGAAGTTAAAGAACATTCCATTCTTACTCTAGTAATCACTCAGTTTGAAGTAGCTTAATATTAAAATAAATGCATTCATTATTGTGAAGATCAGTTTTGCCTACCACAAATAGCTACATAGTTTTTTAACCATCTGAAGAATAGCCATTTCTTTATTCTTTAACTTCAACTATTAAATCAGCTTCCTATTTCCTGGAAGTTCCTGAAACCTGTAAGAGGCTGCCAATCAGCTCTCAGCAAAAGGGCACATTTTTCTGTTTTTTATTCTAACAGCTACAGACCATTGCTATAGCACAAATAAATTTTTCCTATTATGGTCTGAAGTTAATCAAACTGATTTAAGACTTTATGCATATTCACCTCTATCATAACTTTCATTTTGAATGACCAAAGTCAAGACAACTGAATCACTAAAAATTTCTTATATTAGGCTACATTTTCTGTTGGGCTTTTTTGTCATTTCTTTTTCATATCTTAGATTTAAGTGCAAAGTAAAGCATTAGAATTTCACCCATAGCTGCACAGCTCATTCCAAAGCTATCATTCATGTACATCAAGCTTTAGATAATTAGGGAAAATCATGCCAGATCACACAGGAAATCCAATCAGATTTTCAAGGTCAAATGGATAGGAAGATTTGTTTTTTCCTAATCCTTAGATTACATTCTGTACTGCTTAGCTATACAAAGCAATGACATTTCCTACATTGCAAGCAGTAAATAAACATGTGATTAAAACTTCCCATAATGCTAGAGATTAAAATACCATGTTCTTAGACCAGGGATGCAGCCAGTGCAACAGGAATTTAACTGGATGAAGTAATAACTATATGGATTTTTTTTACATTTAATCACAGCTGAGAGATCTAAGTAACGATTGCTCCTTAGTTAATTCCCCAAGTAATGTCACTAGATACATCAGATAATGACCAAGTAGAATTGTTTCACATTATTCTTTAGATAGAATTAATCTTGCTGGGGCAGAAATACAAGCCAAGATTCCAGATCCCTCTGCTAAGCCAATATAAATACTTGTGTTTAATGTAGATCAAAGTGATGCTTTGTATGCCCGTAGTAAATACAATCAATGTAAGATCAAGTGTCAAACTCCAAGTAAACAGCAATGCCCCTTTTATTTGTCCTTAATACAGTGTTTTCAAAACACCAAAATCAGGACAAACAAGAACCAGGTAAATTTGCTTGCTCATCCTTAAATATTCTACTATTTTTCCTTAGATTCAGAAGTCTTATCGGACACCCTATTAAATCCAAATCATTTCATGCTAGTTTTCTACTTTGGATGGAAGAACAAGTGAAGAACCCAAGGCTTACATTCTACATCCAAATGATCACAGCTTCAGAAAACAGGGAGCTGACAAAGCTCCTTTGACTTCACTAGAAATAGTTTCCATGTTAATACTGAAAATGAAAATACTTTAAGAATAACATTATCCTTTATAAATACTCCTAAATAATGCCGGTCTGAAATACAAAATAACTTTGGAAACAACTACACAAAAGCAGTGATATATTTACTTGGACAATTTCAATTTTGTTAGCTTGTAGGTAATGGAAAGAAAGATCAAAATTTAGACAAAGTCAAACAAACAATTTTGTTGTACAGCTCCTGAAGCATTACCCAATAGCATTCTCAATAGTCCTGCTCATTTACTAAAAAAATAATCACTGCTATTGACCATTGCTGGAGATACAACACTGAGCTAGGTGGATATCTGGTCTGACACCAATTCCTTATGGTTTCACACTGGAAGAAAATTAAAATGATGGTACTATAAAAGCCACACTTGGGCTTATTAGTTTGCATTTTATAAATATTTCCTTTAAAGAACACACCCAAGCATTTACAAGACAAGTTTCCAGAGGGGAAGGACTCCAAGACAGTTGCAGCGGGATTGGAGAACAGAAATACTTTTTTCCTTAACAGAGGAAAAAAAATGTACAAAATGGGTTCAGTTGCTACAATCCTTCAACTTCAGAGTATCAGTAAATACTTGTGAAATAGTCTTTGGGATTAAAACATTACTTTTATACCATAGGTAAAATTCTCCAGCATTCTCCACTGTTTCTTATTTGAAATTTTCATTGTGGTAAAATTTATTTCTCAGAAGGTACATCTTCAGCACTCCTAATCTGAAAATACTGGCAGTTAGAACTTCTGCAGTGAAGCCAAGTCATGGGAAGCCTGCTACACAGGATGTTGACTTAAAGCTCACCGTCCTTCCATGACTTGGTCTGGTCAATGCAAAGTGCACTAACATAGGATGATGAACCCAGAATAGCTCTAATTTTGATGATATTGATGCATACTTAATGTCATTGTCATAGTAAACTGGTCTCAACTGTGCTTCAGTTCACACACCTCTTATCTTGGACTCCTTTATTTCCTGCCCCAGTAATGGGGCAATTAAAAGTTCTGAAACAGCACCCATCCATCAAATATTTTTCTTTTCAGCTGAAAATAGTACTGCACAACATGAACTTGAGCTAGAATCACCATGCTAATACATGTCAAAAGGCTTTCTGACTAAGATACCTCCTACTTACCCTCCCTATTCTTTTGATCAGCATGAAGCTAAACAACCCTCCCAATTTTTGACTGAGCAGAAGTAGTAAACAGCCTCCTGCTCTTGTGTATTTTAAAACACATGTAGCATAATCTAATTAGCTTTAAAGCATTTCCTCTGTGTTTATATTCATAAAAGATGCAGAATTATTCAGTTTGAGTTGTACATAGCATCCAAATCCCTCAGAAAAGCAAAACAAAACCCCGAACACACACAATTCACAAAGCAACAGCTAAACGTCTTCTGATCTAAGTAGATGCTTGGACAAATATCTTCTTCCACCCACAAGATATTTCCAAAGCAAGTACTAATAAGTTTATCTTCATGGAAAAGGCAAATTGAACAACATGATCAAGCAAACAAAAATAGCTTCAAAAAATTTAAAAGGAGGTAGTTAAATATTTGTGGAATGGCTACATCTGGATCCATCCTTAATGGGTCTAAAAGACTCAAATCAAAAATGCAATAGTTTTGTCAATTTTTAATGTGTCTGCTCTATTACTGCACCCACCCCCATTCCTCTATGGACTTCAGAAAGCTCCACCTATCCCCTCAGCCAGCATTTTAATACTTTAAAATAAGCCTTTTTAAAAATCACAAATTTAGCCTCCACAATAGGTCCTTATTCCAAACTGGCACAAAAAGTAATACATTAAGGGCATGAATTGTGCATAAGAAGCATAGGAGGTTTTTTCAACACATGAACATTACTCTCCTAGCTGAGCTCCAAATGACTGTCTTTCATATGCCACCTTAATTTGGTAAAAGCAACTGACAATGAATGCAATTTGAATTTACAATAAAATGAGTGGTTCATGGTAGAACGATGTCTACAACATTCAGCACACTCAGATTAATAATATCCTTGTTAAAGAACTCAAGCCAATCTTTATTTAAATTACATTCACAGGCATTGTAAGTTCTATTTTACCATCTAAGTACTACTGTCTGCACCAATCTGAAAATACATTCCAGTCACCAATATGACAAATATTTTGAATAGGCCTTTTTATTTAAGCAATTCAAAGCTAATTGAACACCTATTACCTTCACATCAAAGTTGATTCCACTAAAATCTGTTTAGACTGATTAATATTAGCAATAAAGTAGAAAGTACTACAGCAGAAACTGCCAAAAGTAACATCAGATATTAGCAGATTTTCAGTCAGTCTTGCTTAGGAAAAACACAAGATGTAAACCATAGGTAAACACAGGTTTCAGGCTCATACCCACCCTACTCCACTGAAAATTACCATTTCTCACCACAAAGAGAATTAGTGAACTTAAAGTGCTAAAATTTCCTATATGATTTACCTGCTATTGGTAGCTTTCTTAAACATGATTGTTTTCATCTTAGCAAGGTCAGGAATCCAGTACTGCAGAACTCATTTGTTCCATAACTTAAAACCAAAAAGATTTCAAAGGCAACTTAAATATACACATGGAAAAATAGCACCCAATGTCCTACACTCAAGTACTTCAAACAGGGATGCTACTTCCATCAGGACAAAAAGGCTTGTGTTCCCACCTGCTTCAGGAACATCTAACCTTGCTGCCTACATATTGTCAAGGAGGATTTTGTCCTCCTTTGAGGCAGAGACTAGACTTTCATAGGTTTCTTAAAGCCTCAGGCACCTTCTGATCTTTCCTACAAGTAGAAGGTGTCTACAGTATTTACAGGGCAACAGTCTGTAGATAATACAATTCCCTTTCTGCAAGCACTCTTCTGTGCTTCCACACAACAGCACAAATAGCCCACAAGCCCCAAAGGCAAAGCTCTGGGAGCCCTCCAAACTATTTAGATGGTATGGTGGGAACAGGACAGACTTAGCATTAAGGTAATACTTCTGTTTAGAAGACATTTCTTACGGAGTTTCAAACATAAGCTTAAAATGGTTCCACAAAAAAGCAGCATGTGCAAAAAATAATTAACAGTATAGATATAAAACTATTTCGGATGCAGATTTCAAATATAAAGCCATGACTATTTCAGAAGAACCCACATACAGATAATCATTTTGGACCAGATGACCCCTAGAGGTCCCTTCCAGCCTAAAACATTCTATGGTTCTATGACCTTATACTACTTGAGGCATAGGACTTAGACAAAACTAAGTTAATATTTTGCATCAAGAGCCCTTGCAAAGAGATGTTGCATCTTTTTCTCTTGTACAGATGAGCAGGACCAGGCAGCCCTTACAGAAGATTTAGTTTGTCATCGTGACTGGTCATCAATCGCTACTGAATCTTTCTGTGATTCCTTTGACAACTTTTACAAAAAGGAAAAGCATAATCCCAATGTCATTTGGAAAAACAGATACAGCCTGCAGCTCTGAATGTGCCTGTATCACATTTGGAACTATTGCCAAATTGAAAGATTCACCACAGCACATCCAATTATTGAACCCTAAAGCAGACAGACTTTAGCACTCCTAAAGACCCTCACGTAAAGCTTTAGGGCACTGCTACAGTGTAGACTAAATCAGCCAACAGATTCAAGCCACATTTAATACTGGAAGATAGCTACACTGCCAATACACATCCTAGTAGGGCAACTTCCATCCCCATGATTTGTATAACTGACAGCCGCACGAATAAGTGTACAATTTTAAATCATGCATAATGCTAGGTTATGTAACCATCAGCAAGACAAAGGAGAGTTACCTTCCCCTACTTCTCTAAAAATAATTTTGATCAACTCTAGAGCTTTGCCAGCACCCTCCATCCCAACTGACAGAAGGCCAGAGTACAGCCACACACTCTGGTAATTCTTAATTCAGTTGTGGCATAGACTACTGATAAATCCTAGCGAAACCCAACTGACCTTCTGTAAGTCACAGTTTACTTGACATTATCAGTAAACCAGAAATTTCAGGAAACATGCACAAGTACCAAGGGCATTAACTGATGACAGGCCACTCATTTTGAAAGGTCATGGTCATCAGAGAACATTCTTGATGACTGAAGCAAAGCAAGTACCAGTTCTATCTTCACAGATAAGGATCTGAGAAACAGCAAGATGGTACCAGTCACCTTGATCCCTTGGAAGGTGATGCAGTAAAAAGCCCCCAAAAACTATTTCCCAGCATATGAAGGACAAAGTGATTGAGAGTATTCTGGCATGGCTTTACGACAAGGAAGTCATGCCATAGCAAACTGAGAGCCTTCAACAATATCAATAATGAGTATCTTCACAGACAAGACAAGCAGCTGGTGTTGTCCATCTCATCTGTAGTAGGGCTTTCAATACTGTCTCCCCTGCCATCCTCATGTGAACTGATGAGGTACAGGCTACAGAAAAGAAGAACAAGGTGCACTGAAAGCTGACCTGCCTGGCTCAAAGGGTTGGGATCGTAACATGGGACATCACATGAGTCCAGCTAGGGGCCAGACACCAGTGGCAAGTTCACAGCTCATAGAAAACTAGAAGAAATTCAAACAGGGTTGCAAAGACACTAAAAGGGACCTTGAAGAGCTGGGGAAATGGGCAGACAGCAAACTCATGAAGCTCAAAGGTAAGTGCAAATTGCTGTACCTGTGGAGGAATAACCCCCTACACAAGACCAGACTGGCAACCAAACAGCTACAAAGCAGCTTTGCAGGAAAGGACCCAAGCTGAACATGACCCAGGAATGTACATTTGCAAAAGCAGTCATCCTGCTGGGTTGCACCTAGAACAGCACCGCCAACACTTTGAAAGTGGCAATTCTTCCTCTCAGTACCAATGCACATTTAGGCAAGCTGCTTGTTTGACTTCTGTTTTGCAGAAGAGTTCTGAAAGGATTTTAAAGGAAAGATCTGTTCCTCCTTCGGTATTTTAAAAAGAATGCTAGTTTCTGGCAAATTCTGCCCCAACCCCAAGATTTATTTCTCATAAAGTAATGTAGCCCAGAAAGCCATGATTTGTTACCTGAAGGTGTGCTCAAAAATCATATTGCATTATAAGATAATATACATTGAAGTAGTCCAGATAAACAGATTTGGACAGATCCAGCAGTCCACTGTTTGTCTTCTCCATAGCCCCACCATTGCTCCACACAGCTGGAAGTGTACACAATCTTCCAAAGCCACACACCTCTTCCCACTGCTTCCCAGAACATCATGCTGTCTAAAATACGCTTTTTGTCCAGTAAAAGCTTTGTCACTATTCGTATTTCATGTAGTGTTAGTGCCATCTCCATACCTTTCTCTATCAAGAAGTACCTGTAACATGTCTAAATTCTTATACTGAATTCAGTGAAACTCAGTTTGTAAGAGACACTGCTGCAAGCACTCCTACCCACTGGATCCAATATAACCATTACCAACAAGCTTCATGTTGACATGTTGATGACAGAAACTGAGAAACATCTATATAAGTTGTGACAATGGCACTGGTCAAGCGAGTGCTACCACTGCCCCAGAGCCTGCAAAAGATTAACTCTTGGAAACAGGACATGCTGGAGTAACCTCCATGCATAGCTGTGTTGATTCAACCTACTGTTCATAGTTTTCTCAGCTTGATTCTAACACAGGATTCCTGGTCTCTTGATTTAAATTGCTCAGATTCATGTAACTTCACATCTGCAACTTTAGTACCAGAGCACAAGCTATTGATGTGCAAGGGAACTGTGTGACAAGGTCAACTCATACAGAAAGAACATGAAGCCACAGGTGAACGTGAAGGACGTAACACTGTGGATGGGTTGTATTTTAAGCTGTAAAACAAAAAATATAATTAAAGAATTTTCAAAATGCCTTCAGAAAACTTATGGAAAAAGGTAACCACCCAAAGATCCTGAAGCATTTGTGTGTTTTGGTCCACAGATGGAGGACAGTAAGCTACATAGGCGAGTTGGTGCATGTAAAAGAAAGGGGACTAATCCCAGCACACCGTTCTGGTTTACTTACACACACCTCTCATGCTTCAGAAGGCCACTTACTACCCCCACCACCAGCAGATAAGAGAGGTAACACACTAGTGATACAATTGTTGTAGGCAATACTTATTGTCATCCATTACAGTCTTTGGCAACAGTTACATAGCTTGGCAGGAAAAACATACTAAGGCAGCTTGTACATCTACTGCCCTACGGGAAAGTGCAGCTTAAAAAATTCATGTATTCATTTTACGTCTGAGCTTCAACAAATTCTATGTTAAAAACTCATAGCATCCAAGTTAATTTTTAACTAGCAGAGGGATAACATTAATTACTATCCCTTCTACATGCTCAATAGCAGCTGAATCCAAATATCTTTTCTGTGCATGAAAATTCATATTACACAGAATTAAGCAGATTGCTGCCACATTCAATTGTGCCTAAATATTATTCTATGGAACTTATTCTCATAAAAAAATCAGTTGAATCACTTCATGGAATTTTAGACCAAGACCACACTTCCCCAGAAGCAGGATAAGCCTTGAAAGACCAGGTCATGGGCTCATTCCAGCAGCAACTCAAAGGCAGGCAACAGACCAGTTTCTCCAGGAAAGTAGTGAGAATTAATTCTGCAACAAGCCCATTCTCTATAGGACCATGTGCTTAATCCATATAGTGCCTTCACTAAGGAGCATCATCTTCCAAATTTTACAGTACCTGGTGGAGAAAGCTGTGGGTTTTCTCTTAAGCCAGCATTTCTAGCATTCACCTAATAAAACATCACTTGATTTTCCAGATTTCATATGAAATGAAGCAGATCATGTTTTTTTACATGCATAAATTGCTGAATCAGCTACCAACTTAGGTGAGCAAGCTTTTTCTGAAACATACCTTATAAAGAAAAGTAATATATTAGCTTTAGTATCATGTGAGATGGTTTTACTTGCCATAGGAAGCTCTGAATTATAATTTTGTCTAAAGAAAGTGTCTTCATGCTTAGCTGAAGTAAAAACAAGTAGTACTTTGAGTAAGTCTTAAATATCAGGTTAGTAAAACTTTAGTAAATAAAGATTTTTTTTAATAAAAACATTTTTTGAAAGCCCAAGGTCAAGCTTTTTTCCCAGTAGTCAGTTAAGTTATAGCTGTAAGCAACAGAAAAACTGCATCATGTTTTGTGCAACTACTCAGTCGAGAAATTGCAAACTTATTTGTCAATTTGATTTTTAAACAGTCTTCAAAACAAGTGCCTAAATGGAAGTGGAAAGTGTGATGCCTCAGTTTCACTGCAGCTTCAGAAGCCACCTTATCTCCTGTAGTTATGTGATGAACTGTAGAAATATTACTGTCTTAATGTTAATCCAACATAATTCAAAGTCCCAGCTTTCACTCAAGACTACAATGTGTTCCCAGTGATGTATGGGTTAGGAATTTTTAGAGGAATAATTCCTGGATGTATTAGTTTGAACAGATTTCAGTACATTTCTACATATTTTACACAGAATAAACCACCACTAAAGCATCACATGCACAAGGCAGCTAACATCTTTAAGTGCAGTGGAACAATTCACAGCCAGGGAATTAAGTTTACTTCCAAGGTGAGACAGCAAAACCAAAACTGAACTGGGCATAATGATATCCATAGTACTGGGAAAATGCAGATGCTGCTACTAACCAGACACTTGTTCTGCCTGTCACCTACCTGCCTTCATAATCCCCTATATTCAAATTTCTGCCTTTCATCACTTCTGCCTGACAAGAAACAATAAGCCACCACCAAGAACCTGAGGTAGCATTATTTCTTGGTTCAGTGATGTTTGAATTGCTTCTGTATGGAAAAATAAATTTTGATGCTCCAAAGTATAGAATGAAGTTACCTTCAATATGTGGCAGAGGATAAAGGAGATGCATGTTTAAAAAAATGCAGCTGCCTAAGAAATTCAGGGTCTGGGTGACCAAAGGATAAAAGACAGCAATGGTTCTATGGCTCCTCGCTACTAGAAAGCAGCAAAGCAGAAAAGTACAGAAGACCAAACCGGTCATAACGGGTACTTACGGTGCCATGAATAAGTCTAAGGAAAGGTTCATGTCTATATGAAGTTTCCAATCTCACTTCCCTGTCTTGATTCATTGATTTTAGAGCAAGTGCAGGAATGACTTACCTAGCTGCAAACAGAATAACCATCTGAAGACTGGTATGTGATATTTTGCATAAAAAAAAAATAAAAGGGGCTTAACTGAACAAGACCTGACTGCCCACTAGTAATAAATCTGGGAAGAACATTTAATAAGGAAGAAGTTAAACCCTTCCTCATGCCATTAGGAAAAATATAGGTGCAAATATCTCTACAAAACACGACATAAGGGTTTAAAGACTCAATCATCGGTGTTTCAGAGCAAAACATCTGAAATGCTAGAATGAATCCTTATTGAATATAAATAGAACTACATTCCCAGGACTTTTTTTCCTGTAGCATCCTTTTTTGAAGCATCACAGAACTAAAGAGGTTACTATTCCAATTGATTATAGCTCTATCTTAAAAAGATGAGCATAGCACTGTTATCTGAAAGAACTGGGAATGAGGAAAAGTCCCGTCGTCCCTTCCCCCCCCCCCAATTCACAGAGCCTTTATTTTACCCTTGCATAATAACTGTCTATTGGCAGTACCTCTTGACAAGGGATTAACTATGTAGCTGGCCAGGAGCATCTATTCTCTTTAATCTATTTTTCTGAAGGGCCATCTGCTCTTTTTTCTTCATTTCACATCCTAGCTTGAAATTGCATTCACTATTCTGTGCAGATTTAAATTAGTTACATGTGAAAATTTCTCCCGTGTCAGGATAGCTTCCTCGGGGACACAATACTGGAAGGTAAAGTGGGAAAGGCAGTTATTACCAAAAGCTGATTGACTGTAATTGATACAGCTCAAATAGCTAATTAGTCATCAATAAAGTGAAGGGAAAATAATGCTCCGAAGTTTATTACAACACAGCTTGACATCCCTTACCAACCAGTACTTCCAACCATGTTTTAAGGTGCTGAATATGAATAAAGGGATCGTGTTCACTTCCCGTATTCTCTGCACTCAGCTCTTTTCAGATGGCTCTGAAGCTTCAAAGCTCAGCACCAAAACCTTTCACATGAGGTGTCCAAAATTAGCTCACACAAATGCTGATAGGACATACCTAAATGATTAGCATCATTTGCACAAATAATGAGTAGCTACTTTTGAAATTTACTCACTACAAGCTCCAGGTTTGAGCTCTAGCCAGGTATTACTCCAATACAACAATATTGAGAAGCAAAGGATTCTGAAAGGACTGTACAGAATGAAACCTATAGTTTTACATCCTACTTCATCCAAGCAGGAAAGAAAAACACTTCTGATTATTTTATTCTATCCATTTCACTTTTCCCCAGCCGAAAGACCAAGCAGCAAGCTGAGTGCTTTAGCACCTAGCGTAGCTAACTTCTCACCATCATCTTCATGCAGGCCATCATAACAGGTAGCCTTGTAGCAAGACAAGCAGACATTGAAAGCTTTGGATATGGCTTTAAGCATATTGACAAGAATAACTGATCAGTGCCTTGAGGACCTACAAGCTACTCAGAGGCAGAAAATGCATTATGTTAGCATAACTCTCAGCATACCACTGAAGTCTAAAGAAACAATGATCTACTGGTTAAGAAAGCAAATCACATCCATTTTCCTCTGCTGAGGCATTAATTTAAATAGGATAATTTGTCTAGAGTTCTTCTTAGACCTGATCTCACAGCCAGCTACTTGCCATTTATGTGATAATGAAATATACATCAGCATTTTTAATTAACCTTATATTGAACTCTGTGAACTATTACTTAGTGTTCCAAGCAAGGTCTATTATTTCAGGAGATGTGCAATTTCTGTAAGTGCATCTATGAAAAATGATTTATAAATAGCATTATGGTAGTTCCCCTGCACTCTCCATTTAATCCACTGATAATAATGTGAGCTTCCAATAGTTTAGAGGTCTGGCACAGTATTTAATTTCAACCTTCCATCAACACTTATCAAATTGGACTGACTGACAGCAGTCTAACTAGTAAAAGTATACATCAAGAAAACAGCACAGGCCAAAGCTATTTCAGGTCCCACCAATCTGTCAATTGTACTTGGAAACCCTGTGTGTGAAGATAATGTAGATCTGTGACAGCTGCAGCATTCCGTCTGTGTTTGAGCCCAAGGTTGTGATCACTGTGTGAGCAGTAAAGACAAATACCTATGAAATGGCCAAGCACAAAGATGCAATTAATGCTAATTTAATTTGCATTTTAAGATGCAGACAGAACACATCTGGCTGCAACAATTAATGTGACAAGGGAATACTGATGGCACCCGGCCCTCATGAGCAGCCCCTTCAGGAGCCAACACCCCTGATTCCTGGGGAGCCCTGGCAGTGTCACCACACTTGCCCTGCAGGGACAGGACACTCAGCCTGAAAGTGCAGACTGCATTGTGTTTTAAATAAATATCCAAAAATGGTTTACAAAGCCCTTCAAGAAAAAGCTCTAAACGAAATTAAAAACTACATGATGATTCTATACCACTAAGTACACTACTACATAGTGACCTACTGCTAGTACAAGAGTTTCCTGACAGAAATAGCATCCAAAAAACCTTCAATAAGTTTTCTCTTCAAAGTTTCTGCATGACTATATTTAAGATGCTCTATTCTACACAAAAGCCACTGTGGAGCACTTCTGCTCTTTTCAAAGCGTGCTCATACTGAGACCTCAATCACCCAAAAGCCCCAAATTCGCAGGAAAAGAACAAACCTGGAAGATATCTTGAAGTCATTAAAACCCTCACAAGCATTTTATATGACTGCACATGCAATTCCTGACATTTGTTTCACATTGTACTAACGTGCTACTGTGAAGACTTCCAGCCTGTAGAAAAAAAAAAAGCCCATTTGAAGAACAGAAACAACAAGCTTTGAAGACATGATAAATCTTCTGCTCTATGCTTTTCTACAGTAGCCCAATAAAAACCTAATTATTTTTCCAGACCATGGATACATGGTCTAATAAAAAGGTCAGGGGTATATGATAAGTGAAAAGAATCTTTAAGACCAATTTGTGTTCCACAAGACAAATTGGACCACAGCAATCCTTCCCAGGCTTAAGAACGAGTACTAAGGTGCTGCATTTCACCTTGCAGCCTGGGGTATCATCAAACTACCTCTAGAAAAGCAGCAGGCAGTCACCAGAGCAAAAGGTGTCACTGCAGCCCTTCTGCTGTGAAGCAGGAGAAAAAAAAAGGCAGATTAGTTCCTCCAATGGAGAAACTGAGTCAAAACATTAGTAAGAAACTGTTTCACTTTGAGAAAACACCTACCATAAAAGTTGGGGGGGGCACCTGTAAGGAAGGCAGAAAGCTCATCTTTGACAGTCTCTCTCCCTTGAAATTAAGGCTTTTTGAGCCTAAAAGAAGGCTGGAAGTGGTCACAAAATAGCCAGATAATTAGCAAAGTGAAAAAATGTGTTGCTGAACCTCCCTGGCTGGACAAATGGGGCAGGAATATTGTACTCAAAATGTAGGAAGGCAAGACTAGAGAAGTCTGTTTCCTTCAAACTCAGGGAGAGTTACAGGGTATAGTTAAGCATAAGAGACATGAAAGTACTAAACAGGCATGATGGATCTTTGTGCTTTCCACTTTTTCAGGAGTAAAATTTGTAATTTAACATTAGTTTGGGGGTGGGCAGAAGAGAAAAGGGTGATTTTACTTCACTGGTTTACCCCATAGAGCTGTATCACTCAAGTCAGCATACAACAGCACACATCATTTCTGCTTGGTAGCAGGAGAAAGACATGAAAATGACCAGATTCTCAGCATCTGGAGGTTAAGGAGCTCCGGGAGCAAAAACCTGGCTGCTGACTAGAGACAAGAGAATTGGTGCTTCACTGCCACCTCCAGTTAATTAGGACATAGATCAAAAGGAACCAGTAACAACTTTTGTCCATTATCAGTTAACAGAAAAGCAGACACATGAAAGGAAGAACGACTGCATTAAAAGCAGTCCTTCCATTTCTACATCTTTCAAAAAACATCATTATCCTAAAGCAGCAGGAAAAAAGTGGCTGAAAAAATATCTAAAACTTTTTTGCTTTCAAACACATTTGCCTTCCAGAGTGCAGAGGATGATGAGAGTCAGTAAGAGCATTCAGCAAATGCAGCAGCAGCAGCATTTTCTCAGTATCGGAGCAACAGCAGCAATTCTGACTTCTATTCTTTGTCCTGTCCATGAAAAAACACCCTCCTCTGTTTTGTACAGCCCAAATGGATTAATAAAGTTGAAGAAAATAAATAAATCCCCAGAGGATTTGCAACTTCAGATTTTCCACTGTCACTACATTGTACCAAGATCAGCACAGCAGCAGTTGTAACAAATTTTATTTTGGATTAAGTGCAAGAACAATAGGTTTACTGAAATTTCTAATCTTTTAGGTTTCCAATTATTTTGTCAAGAATTTTTTTCCTAGAAAATAAAGACCTATAAAATACCCTACCTATATAAGCCAAAAAAAGTAAAAAGATTTACCAGCTACAAGAATTAAACTGACATTTGTTTGCTGCCTTGCAACTTTGTTCCTGTTGAGCTGCTTGCTAGCTGAAGCCAAAAGCCTGATAAACACATCAAAATAAGAAATGGAAGGCAGCCAGCAAAACGGCAACTGGAAATGGAGAATAGAAAGGAAAACAGCCTGACTTTCCAGTTTTATTAAGTTTACCTTCACAATAAGGTGAAAATAATGAAAAATAACACAAAACTAGAGAACTGTAAGTGATCTGTATGTCAAAGCTGAGTTCAAGCACAGGAGTGTTTTAAGATAGGATAAACACAAATACCACAGGAACTGCTCAGCTGTTGAGGCTCAATACAGCTTTCTCAGCTTAAAAATGATTCTTTATTGCACCTCTCCAGTTGCTGCTCTCATTTGCTCCTTGTCCTAAGTAGACAGCCTACACCGCCTGTATCTCCCAAGCCATTGACAGTTCAGTAAGGAGCCTAACAATTTAGCTGATACCAAACATCTAGAAATTTTCAATCAAAGATGTCAGGAGACTTTAAATAAAAGAATTGGTAGCTTTTACCGGTAATCATCCATCACTGAAGCACTGCACTTTAGTTTTTCATTTGGCTTTTTTTGGCCAGACATTTCATCATCAGCTTGAAGGGCCTCTTAGCACCTTTATTTTCCTCTGTGAAAGTAGTAAGGCACTCTGACTACAGGTTAACAACTGCTTTCACAAACCTGACTAGCAAGTGGCCTACCGATCATATCGAGCTTACAAAAACAGTGTTTTTCCATTCAATTCTCAAAGATTAAGACACAGACTTCTGCACCTAGAGCATCACAAGAAAATGAAATTCCCTAGTCCATATGCCCTCATGCCCTTGGCTTAAGGCCATAAAGATACTAATTTTCTACCTAGGGCTGTACTTGAAGTCACAATGAGCTAGCAATATAGGGCTCCAGAGTCATTCCCAGAACTACTACCACGCAGCTCCCAGTACACCAGTCAGATATACCTAGAAAGGCAAAAGTAGCATCACTTTGCCAAGATACTCCATTTGCCCAGTATAGGCACCCTCTCCTTTACAATTTTCTATTTAAAAGTGTATTAATGTAAAAATTAAGCTTGTAAGATTCCTGCAGAGTTCAGCTAAGAACAGTCAGTTAATGCACCATAAATTAGGTGTGTCAGTTACCAGTTAATCCATTTAAACATGCCCTAAACTAATGCTGAATATTAATTAAAAAGACATGCAGCACCACAAAATACTACTACAAAAGCCACTGAACTCTGAACTTCGATACCAAATTCTTTCAAATCAAAGCACATACTAAGTTCTTTTGTTCCTTAATTATCCCTGAAGTCAAAGAGAAGGGGGATGGAATTCAGAGGGCAGAAAGGTCACATACATAGATTTTAAGCACATGCAAGTCAAGCCAAACAAGCCACGGGCCAGGAGAGCAGCCCTTCAGTGCTGTGACCTTCTTTCTGATTTCTCCAGCAAACACGTACTCAGAAGGTTACAGGTTTAATTGGCACAGCTGCTGTCAAAAAGGATTGAAAGTGACAAACCATGTCAGTCTAAATTTGAAACCTTTAAATTCGATCTCTCTCATTGCCTGCCAAAGTAAGTGTGCAAGTGAATTAGAAGTCAGCTTTAGACTAAATGTGATCATTGGTGAGTGGCTGCAGGCTGCAGTCATGCTTCAGAGCAGCTGAGCCCAGGGTGAAGTGTGTATGATTATCTTCAGCCACGTTCCGCAGCAGCCCTGTTACCATGACTGGAATACCTGATAAATCACTTACCCAGCCTTTTAAGAGCCCAAGACTGAAAGCCAATTCTTAATAAGTCCATGACTTTCCCAATACAGTTTCACTGCAGTAAAAGCAAAGAGCAACCACTATGAAAATGTGAACTTCTGAAGTGTTAGCGACCGAGGAAAGTCGAGATGCAAGGGGCAATCTCTGAAACATCCCTTCTTTGCTCCCAGTCTTATTACTTTTCATGCTGTTTTAAAAGAATAGAACCTAAGTCAGCCTTCCCAGGTTTTATGGTGCTACCATCACACCATATCCATTTCTATTCCTGTCACTAAATTTCTCATCATGCTGTGCCTGTCAAATAACCAATTCCTCCCACACATTTTCATACTGCTGTTTTGAAGTCTTGATTACTAGAAGCAACAGAAGAGTTTCTTCTCACTAGTTAACTTCTAGTGACTTGAAATAAAAAAAAAACAAAAAATCTTTGGAGGGTAAATTACAAAACTTTTATCCAAATTAACAAAATGCTCTAAGTCATCTTAAAACAGAGTCATATTTTTTCAGCTATATGTGCTTTACTAAACACCTATGACATTCATAGTGTTTTGCCAGCCTCCAAGAGCAGGGCACTTGAAAGCAGTATTTCTCTCACTGTAGTTTCAATCCTATGGGCAGCAGAGGAGAGTTTTGAGGTTACACAGCAGCAGAGTTCATGTAACACCATTAGGGACTGGAAACAAGTAGCACAACACATCAATTCCATACCATTAAGCACCTGTCCTCAGAGGAAAGTGGATGATTCAGGAGCAAACTGAATATTTATACCTTACAGGGCATTATGTCACTCTGTTGCATATAATCAAGTATATCAGAATTGTAAAAAATGAGAATTATAGCTGAAAAATTAAAGAAAATCCTTGCTAAGCACTCAGCCCTTGCATACCAAGACAGATTTATTCAAAATCAATAGCATCTGTGGAACCTTAATAAATTAAGTTCCTACTTCACCCATTTTTTACAAAGCTTCCCTACTGAAAAAGCATCAGACAGCTAATATCCCTCATGATGCAAAAAGTACACTTCTCCTCACACTTCATTCTGGAGGTACTGGTCTATTTGATTATTGAACTCCTACTCAAAATTTGACAGAAGAAACAGCAAGTCTCTGCTGATCACTGCTAGACATGTGGCTCAGGAAAGCAATTCGACAGAGAGCTGGCACATACAGCCATCTACTGATAGGAAGGCTTTTTATTCCTGTACATCATCTTGTTCAAGATTTAGAGGAAGCCTTGCCAATTTAAGATATTACCTCAAATCTTAAAGTAGCAAAAATGAGCTTGTACAGAAGAATTCCACAGATGCAGCCCAAAGTAATGGTCTTTCAGCAATGCCACAGGGACTCTCAAGGATTTCAGCTGCCCTAGCTCTCATTAGTCCTCTACACCTACATATTTAACATTACACAAAGCAAATCAAAGTGCCAAGCATCTGTTTTAATGTCTCCCTATTACAAAACATGGCTGGTATCAATATGGTTATTTCAGTTAGTTTCTATCTGCAGTTTTACATACTTCACCCAACTTCACCCAACATTCCCAAAGTACTTGTCATAAATCAATACTATGCATGGATATGAAAAATAAAGATAAAGAAACTCTTTTCTGGCAGATCTTTCAGTATTTTTACAGCACCATTCCTCCTGAACTAAAGTTCCAACAATCAACATTACACTTGCATATTTACCAACACCCAAGTGCAGAGTCAGCCTTCAAATGATAGGTCTTGAAAAAACAGTTAAAGTAAAGCTGCTCTGTGCCTTGCAATGATAAAAACAAAGAACTCATCTGATTTCAGAACAAGCATCAATTCCACATAGAAAAACAGAAACAGTTTTAAGATTTTGCATAAAAATGAACACCTGAGAGCTGTAAACAGGAAAAATACAAAGGAATTAAACTCTCACTTCTCAGAATGTCATATTTCCCAAGGTTCTTCAATTACAGAACTTATAAAAAGATAATTAGACTTAATGTTCCAGTTCCATTGTCTGGTACCAGCTGCAAATTAATCCCATTAGCATGGGCACCTTACTACACTGGCAAATAAACCTGCTTCTAATCTGTAACACACTTAAAGGTTTGCAGGTAAAAATACCCCTTTTTTAGGTAAGCTTAATGTTCAAGTTACAGGTAAATCACCTTAGAGCAGAGGATATAATCTAGTGTCCAGCAAAAGATTCCAACTGTTCTAAAATTTAAGTAGCAGCGGAATGTTTTGGTGACTATTTAAAGCAAAATTTAAGCCATGGATCTTACATTTGTGTCCCAAAGAGACAAATCATCAAAAACTTCAGCAGAGTTTTCAACAAGACAAATCATATTTCAACTTGGTTAGAAATTCATTAGCAATTTCTCTCTTGTCTAAGGAGTGGACACTTCAATTCCATCATCTGAGGATTTACTAACTCAGCCATAAAATTCTTACAAATCAATCCTGAGTTTCTGAAGAAAGTTTGCTGATCTGGAGTATTTCAGTTTAAGCAAATACAGATAGTAAATGTAATACTCCTAAGACATCAAAATGCTATTACATAATTAAGCTGGTTATTTTAAGCATTTAAAACCTTTCTAAGAAATTCCCACACATACCTGGAAAAAGCCAGACTTGGAAACACATTTCATTGTTAACCAAAAAACTAAACAAACCCCATGTAAAAAATTTCATTTGCCTGCTCACTGAGCTACCACTGAAAGAACTCAGTGGACCTGATGTATGAAGTACAAGCCAGAACTGTTACCATTTTTCTACTAATATTTGCCTTCATTTAACTGCACAAAATTGTTACAACTAAGGAAAAAACAGTCACTGGTCAAGTTGTGTCATGACAGAAGGGGTTTGTAAAACATCCCCTCTTGTGTTTCCTACCCATTTTATACAGTCACTTGACCTTACTTGGTTCTTTGACTCTACAACTGCCTAAAATTTCTATTTTACTTGCATTTTAAAATACAGTTAACCAGTTGATACACTGCTTAATCTTTTCCCTGTCTCTAACACGTGAAATACTTTAGATTTAACATAAGACTTCACTTACAAAGCAAGCAAAAAAATCTAGAGATATATCAGAATACAGAGGTTGGATCCACATCCAGCTACATTCACTTTTCACTGTCAATATATTTTTGGAGCTGAAAGTCCACATTCAGATACCAAGTATTACAAGATAAAAACAGGGAGAAGTTTGTTTGTCCCCTAATTTCTCATTTCAGTGTCCTGTCCCCCCACCAAATCACAATTTTGTTAGCAGCCATACAGTGATATTTACTGCCATAAAAGCTGTTTGTAAAATACTAAATCACTTCTGCAGCTTTCCAGAATAATTTACATATACAGAAGAGATTTTTCATCATCTGGAGAGGAACTTGACCAATTTGCATCCTTGTCAAAATTTAGTTTGGCTGAAAACACAAGTTCTTTATTTACAGAAAATAGTACACATATCTGTTTATTAACACAATTCTCCCAATATCCACAGTGGTATTTTTACACATTCAAAATTGGGAAAAACACACAAAATACCAACCCCTCAAAGACATGGGAGCTACAACTCACACAGCATATGGATTCCAGAGCTGAAACTGACAGCTACCCCTCACTCCAGAATATTTCAGACAACAGTTGATTCTCCTCCTGATTTAGAGATGGGCATTTGCACTGCATTACACATTGCAAACTGCAACACTGCGTGAGTAGAAGCTACATTGATTTAGATCTGTTCCTGGTATAGGAAGTAAAGGACACTAACCCAGCTTTGTAAACACTTCAGTTGAAGCCAGAATCCTTTTTGTTGTCATTGTTATATTAGATCAGTTCGTAATTGATTTCACTTGACCATCCCAAGCAATATATCAAGTGTTTGCCTCTATAAGCTTGAAAGTCACCTGCCAACTATATTTCAAATTTACATGAAACTGTATTGTAAATACCATATAATTATTTTTCAACTCACTGTAGCATCATTGAAACAAAGCTTTGAAACATTTCTGACATGTCAGATGCAGAAAGGGTTGGAATCACTTATCTGGAGTTACATAATTGCAAAAAAAACGCTTTGGGATTTTCAAAGGATGCACCAAATGTATTGTTGGTTCTTTAGTATTTCAGTTACAGAGCCAAAAGTTCCTAGGAAAGGACACAGGCTGGGGGCTCCTTTTTAAAAACACTCACATAAACGTAAACAATCAGCTATTTCTTTTTCAGAAACACGGTTAGCATCGTAAATCAGGAAAACCTTCTGGGGTTTTTAATCGACCTGAAGCCCCAACACAGCACAGCAGACGCAAGCTGTCCTAGACAAAAATTCAACTTGGAAAAGAGACCTATAATTCAAGATGGGTTCGTTATTACAGAGAAAAATAATAAAAGCATCAATGAAAGCAGAGAAATTTGGGAAGGCTGGGGAGCGTTTGCTGCTGTTTGGGGGGATGCTNCGCAGCAAGGGGAAGGAGGCAGGAGCCGGTCTACACCACCAGCCTGAACCTAAAAAAAAACAAACGGCCAAGAGCCGCAAAACGAGGATTCAACCCCTCGCCGNGGGAGAGGGCAGGGGGGACGCCCCACCACACACTGGGCAGGGGACACGGAGAAATCCCTCTGCAGAAGCGTAAGGGGCCGGGAGGCAGTCGAGAAGGAGGAAGAAACGCGGCGCAGGAGCCGCTGACCCAGGCGGGACGGCCCCTCCTGGCCTCCCGCACACACGCGCGCAGAAGAATAAAAAGCCCGTGAGGTGGCGGGCACAGAGCCGACACCTCACCCTCCAGCGGCGCTGCGCCGACTGAGTGGGTCAGCCCCGCCGCGCAGGTTTAAATACTCCTGCTCAGGCCACGCCCACCAGCCGTCCTGAAGCCACGCCCCGGAGCGCTGAGTCACGCCCCGTGCCAGCCCCCCGGCCCCTCCCAATGGGCGGTGACAGTAGAGCCCTTTCCGCTTTCGCCCCGCCCACCTGAGCGACGACTCCTATTGGGTGGAATAGCGTGTCAGTCAATGCCAGATGCAGGCTCTGATTGGCTGTTGTTTTGTCCTTCTCCGCCCCGCTGCCGTTTTTACCGTTGGCGCTTGCGCTGCGCGGCGAGACGCTGAGGTAACGTCTGCAGAGCGGCTGTTGGTGGGGA
>VWZY01005198.1:298882-335866 GCA_013399075.1 Chloroceryle aenea | reverse complement strand
GGGTGCTCTGAGGGGGGAGCTGGGGGAGCGGGTGGAAGGGAGCAGCAGAGCCTGAGAAGGGCTCGGGGCGGGGGGAGCCAGAGCAGCGTCCTCAGCCCTCCCTTTCCAATCTCGGAGGGGGGAGCGAAGAAAAGCGAGATTTTAAAGGAGGAGTAAACCCGCGAATTTAACTTTAGTTATTTTTCCGCCTCCCCCAAACAGCGGTATTCTTATTNCCAAACAGCGGTATTTTTATTTATCCAGCATTTTGTACTTAACGCCTCCAGTAATGCAAAGCACTTTATAGGTCCTGGCCGGAATAATCTGTATTTCCAACGGGCCATTGTAAGGGGGTTTGTGATTCAGTAGCAGGCTGGTTTACAAGAAAGAGAAGCAAAGTTTAAAAAACCTTGCCCAAGCCTATTTTCCTATATTTTTCTTCTGTGGATACGTTTGGTATATTAGATGATTCTTCACTTTGATCTTGAGCTCTGAGGCTTTACATAGTTTCCTTAGTAGACCTTAGGTGTTTCAGCAATGAATCTTTAGTGACAAAAGCCCAAACCATAATGCTAAAGTAACATTTTAAGCCAGCATTTTCCAGGAAAGATGATAAACTTTAAATGATAAGTAGAGTTAAAAGGCCACTGAAAATATTCTTTGTGAATCAGATAATCACACTTTTACTTTTGTATTTCATAGAGAAAAAAAAAAAAGGTTTACAGTGTATCTTAGTCATATCCTTGCAAGGTGGGGAGAAAAAGTTCTGGAAAAAAAAAAAGCTAGCATGAGACATCATTCCATCACAGCCTGGCAGCAGAGGTTAAGACTCCCTTCTCACATTTGCTGCTTCACCTTTAAAACAGCAGGACCATCCATATATGCAAGGTCTCTCTTTTCTTGTTGTATTTTGCATACTGGAGTATCTCATAAAACAATGTCTGCTATGTAGCATTATGAAATAGACTTTATTTACTTTCTCTCTACAACACTTCCCAGCATCAACAGAAACAAATTCACAAAGTTTTATTTAAAAAATTCCCCAACTGACTTCGAGCTGGATGGGTACAACCAAAACATAGAAGCAACTGGAAGAAGTTGGTTTACAATTAATGTTTTATTTCAACCTTCCATATACATTGTTTATATAAAACTACTGAAATGCAGCCAGACACGTACAACTTTGATGTACGATTATATGTAGGAGTGTAATCTTTACTGAATGACCAAGAGCAAAATAATCCCTATCTTTGCCAGTACAGCCAAAAATGTATTGAAACTCCCTCTGCAGCATGCAGGACCTCATTTAGAAAGGCAGCTATATTATTCAGAGTGGTATAAAACACAAACACAATGTACCTTCCTTGGAAAGAGTCATATTCTCCCTGGTAAATGACTAAATAAACATTTGGTGTTTCAAGAAACCACAGTATTTCTTCCTAAATTATACCAATTCCCTTTGGCTTACAATAGAGAAAGACTTGCTGAAAGTCTGAAGACTTGTTTCTCACCAGGTCTATAAGAATATGGGAATTACAAAATTATCCACCTTTTACCTCATTGTTCAAGCTCAAACCTGCACATAATGAGTGTCGCACATTGTTTTCTCCAGTGAAATTCACTGGGATGTAATAAAACAACAGGAGGACAGAAAGGAGGGGAAATTATGAGCCTCAGGCCATAGAAAGCAGCCCAGCCTAGGATGTGGTTAGCTGGGAAAAGCCTGCTGAGTGCAGATCTTTCTTTCCAGGAAAGGCAGAAAACACCACCATCTTAAGGATGGATTGTTTTCTTGCTACTGAAATCTACACAAATCTTGAAAAGCAGTTTGATCAAGGAACTGCCCGGTCAGCATTGGCTTTAGTATCCACAAATGTTTAGAAGTCATGAGTCCAGCCTTTTAAAATTAATGACTTCATAGAATCATTGACTGGTAGGGGTTGGAAGGGACCTCTGGACATCACCCAGTCCAATCCCTCTGCCAGAGTAGAGTCACCCAGGGCAGGCCACACAGGAACAGAGCCAGGTGGGGTTTGAAAGTCTCCAGAGAAGGAGACTCCACAACCTCCCTGGGCAGCCTGTCCCAGGCTCTATCACCCTCACAGCAAAGAAGTTTTTCCTCCTTTTGAGGTGGAACTTCCCCTGTTTCACCTTGCTACCTCTCATCCTGTCACAGGTCACCACTGAAAAGGGACTGGCCCCTTCCTCTTGACCCCCACCCTTCAGATATTCGTAAACATTCTTAAGATCCCCTCTCAGGCTTCTCTTTTCCAGGCTAAACAGCCCCAGGGCTTTCAGCCTTTCCTCACAGGGGAGATGTTTCAGTTCCTGCATCAGCACAGACTGCTTTGGACCCTCTCCTGTATTTCCCTGTCCCTCTTGAACTGAGGAGTCCAGAACTGGACATAACACTCCAGACGTGGTCTCACTGGGGCAGAGTAGAGAGTGAGGAGAACCTCCCTGGATTTGAGTGTGTTTATTGCTCTTCAACAGCAAACCAAACTGGGGCCCTCTCTATATGCATGTGGTAGTGCCAGGAAGTCAGTTTGGTAGGTGCACATCAATCGGGAAACGGTGCTGGACTAATGCCCATTACTTCTGTTAAAGCAGCAGCTGTCTGACCTGACAGTGGCCCTGCCTATTTCTAAGCAAAAATTGTAGATGGTAAAATTAATATTCACACATAATAGAAGCACTAGGATGTTTTAGTAGCTTCACTCCCAGGGATGAGATTCATTTTCTTACTTGTTGTACCTTTAAATGCAGCCAACAGGAAGGAAGGAGACTCTGTGAAGAGGCTGAAACTGAACTCTTTGCTAGGTAGGTTCTGTACACCTTAGTGCAGTATTTTCCTTACTTGCTGGATCTACAAAACAAGCAGTATTTTCACTATGAAGTCTTTGTTCTTAGTAGCATAAGTACACTGATATATTTGTCTAAATATTTGTCTAAATTTCCGTCTACTTGTTTTTGCTTGTTGGTTTCTTTTGTTTTTTTTTTCATATAATGTGTTTCTCCACTTATTCAATGATCATATCAAGCTGCCACTGACCGTGATGCACTTTACGTGGCTCTAATGTCATCCTGCCCCTGAGTAAAGATAACCCCGGGGCAGCAGCACGTGCTGGAGGCCACCCAGCTGAAAGGCAGCTTGTCAGAAAAAGACAGGGTGGTGTTGGTGGATGCCAAGTTGAACGTGAATCAGCAATGCACCCTTGCTGCAAAAAAAAGGCTGAGAAAGTTGGGACTGTTCAGCCAGGAGAAGAGAAGACTTAGAAGGAATCTTACTAATGTATGTAAATACCTGGAGGGAGGGTGCAGAGAAGATGAAACCAGGTTCTTTTTGGTGGTAGTGTTCAGCAAAAGGACTAGAGGCAGTGGGGCACAAACTGAAACGCAGGAGGTTCCCTCTGGATGTGAGAAAGCACTTTACTGTGAGTGTGACTAAGCACTGGCACAGGTTTCCTGGGGAGGTTGGGGTGTCCCCAGCCCCTGGAGATACTAAAAAGCTGTCTGGATATAGTCCTGGGCAACTGTCTCTAGGTGGCCCTGCTTGAGAAGGGAGGTTTGTCCACATGACTTCCCAAGTTCCCGTCCGACCTCAAGATTCTATATTGTACAAAAGATATGACAAAATTATTTTTATTTCAGGATGATATTCTACATTCAGTTTGTCCATTTGTATTTTTTATATAATATAAAAGTTAAATGAAAGAGACAAAAGTTTATCAAGTTTTTTGTTGAATCTGAACCAATTATGTTTATTTCTACTGTTCCTGTGTACCCATCTGTGATAAAAAAATGTGTGGTATCCACAAGGAACTACTATTCTGATAACAATAATTTTACATTAATGGAGGGCCACTTTTAAGTTCCTGTTCTGTATTGGCCTACAGTGTGTTTCCTTGAATGAGCTGAGATATTACAGTAGAACGAGTAAATGGCTCAATCTTTCATGTTAAGGAAAACATTGTCTGTGAAATCATTCAGACTGTGATCCCAGTACTGTTTTCATCCTTCCCTCCCCAATTGCTCTAGATTTCTGCCAGTCTTAGTCATCATCTTCATTATGTTCTTCAGGTTCTTTAAGAAGAAAATATTTTTATTTGCTTTAGGTACTAACTCTAGAGTTAGCTACATCTCTATTCCTAGACATAACTCCAGTGATTAAAACCAGTTTTCCATCAAATGTAGTTGAATTTTAGACTGCATCTCCTTGTATCTTTTGCCTGTTACATTAAGATTTTGCCCTAATCTTTTGTTTAGTACATTAATGATAATGGCTAATTCTAAACAGTCCTTCCAGTATATCATTGCACCCTCCTTAACAATCTTAAGTGCAACAGTCATAAAAAGCATTTTCTTGAACAGCCATCTTCCAGAGAGGGTTGACAGACTCTCCCTGGCCTGAACTTGTGGTATCCTGGTGAAACACATAATGTAGAATGTATGAGACATGCAGAATAAAAAAAAAAAAAAATCTGTAGTAGGTAAGTTTTATCATTCCACCTCACTGGCCTTTTTAGGTCTTTAAGCTAATGCACTGCATCAGAACAGTCTCTCCAATTTCTAGTGCAATAATTGAGGCAATACATTGCAGTGAGTTCGCCACCTTTTTCATTATATCCACGTATGCCATCATCTGGAGGCTTTTTTCCTTTCCTTTAGGCATTTTACTAATAGCAGTTTTACTGAGGGCACATAGTCCTGGAGTGGCACGCACATGTACCTTGATCATATCACGTGCCTCTAGTCATCATGGTAAACTTTATTTTCTCTGCTCTGAAGTATTTTCTGAGATTCAAAGTCTTTTCTAACTTTGTTTTAAATAAGGTACAATGATTTTACACCTCTCTGTCATAGCCTTGGCTTTGTACATGTATTTATTAAAAATCTAGATGTTGACATTTTCCTTTACTTGCTAATACTCACTCCATGTAGTTCTAATGAAGCAAAAGATACCAATATATCAATATTATCATGGTGAAAAGATTTTTTTATATATGTTCTTTTTCTCTTGTGTTATATTTGGATATAAATGCTTCTTTACTACTCCTTTCTTCATCCTGTATTGTAGCTATCGGGAAGAGTGGGTTAGAAGAGCAGGCAGTGAGATGCCAGAGAACTGGCTGAACAACAGAACTCAGAGGGTTGTGATCCAGCTGGTGACCTGTAACCAGGGGTGTTCCCCAGGGGGCAGTGCTGGGTCCAGTCTTATTCAGCATCTTCATCAACAGCCTGGATGAAGGCACAGAGGGGACCCTCAGCCAGTTTGCTGATGGTACCAAACTGGGAGGAGTGGCTGACACAGCAGCAGGCTGTGCTGCCATCCAGCCAGAGCTGGACAGACTGGAGAGCTGGGCAAAGGGGAACCGAATGAGGTTCTAGAAGGGCAAGTGTAGAGTCCTGCACCTGGGGAGGAACAACACCATGGACTGGTACAGGTGAGGGGTGACCTGCTGGAAAGCAGCTGCATGGAGAGGGACCTTGGAGTACTGGTGGACAGTAAGTTCTCCATGGGACAGCAATGGGCCCTTGTGGCCAGGAAGGCCAATGGTCTCCTGGGGTGCACAAAGAATGTGGCCAGCAAGTCGAGGGAGGTTCTCCTCACTCTCTGCTCTGCATTAGTGAGACCACATCTGAAATGTTGTGTGCAGTTCTGGGCTCCCCAGTTCAAGAGGGACAGGGAAATACTAGAGGGAGTCCTAAAGGACTAAAGGAGTACTAAAGGAGAGCTACAAAGATGATGTAGAGACTGGAACATCTCTCTGATGAGGAAACACTGAGAGCCCTGGGACTGTTTAGCCTGGAGAAGAGAAGCCTGAGAGTGCATCTTATGAATGTCTATAACTATCTAAAGGGTGGGGGTCAAGTAGAAGGGGCCGGTCTCTTTTCACTGGTGCCCTGTGATAGGACAAGTGGTAATGGTAGCAGCGTGTAACAGGGGAAGTTGCACCTCAACATGAGGAAAAACTTCTTCACTGTGAGGGTGACAGAGCCTGGAACAGGCTGCCCAGGGAGGTTGTGGAGTCTCCTGCTCTGGAGACTTTCAAGATCCTCCTGAATCTGTTTCTGGGTGGCCTGCCCTGGGTGGCCCCTCTCTGGCAGGGGGGTTGGACTGAGTGATGTCCAGAGGTCCCTTCCGACCTCTACCATTCTATAATTCTATTGCTAAATTCCTCTGCTAGGAGCTTTTGCAAAACTGTATGCTCTTTTCTTTCCCATTTTCCTGTGTAGTATACTTGTGAAAATTGTTTGCTTTGTGTATTTTGTGCCTGTCTTCTCTAGTGCTGGCAATCAACATGAGTTACAAAGTTTGATGCATCTGGTCTTCCCACATATCCCTTTCACTGCTCTGAACATGGGTGATACCAAATCCTGTACACCCTTGTCTTTGTTATACCCGTCTGCTTCCTAGCTGCACCTCTTTTAGGACATGGTGGTGTGTGCTAATGAATGTTCTCTCTTGTTCTTGGGATACTTTTTCCAGTGTGAAATTGTTTGTTACATTTTTTTCCTCACTTATATTAAATCCCATTAAAAGCCTGTCTTTCGTAGACTCTCTTTCCCAACTACCACGGCTTCATCAGCCATAACTTATTATATTAGTAAGACTTTAATGTGTCTCACAACATTTATCTTTGTACAGTGATGTTTTCTTTAAAAAGGAAACACATCTCAGTTCAGAATGATCTGTGTTTTCCTGTCTGCTTATATGAATTTACTGGATACCTGAGTTTTGAAAATACCCTCGCATTTGCCTTATTACTTAGTGGAACAAGTGACTCTTCAGGGTGACAGATATTATCTCCTCCAACCCCAAAGAAATCTACTGCATTAACATCTTTTATATACCCCTATTTTCTGCAATACTTCTTTTCTGATCTACTCATGGCCCATTTCTTTCATTATTCTGCATGAAAACTGTAGATAGTTTCTTCTGATATTATATCAGAAAATATCATTGTTCAGACTGCTCAGATCCTCAGAGAGCTGGGGTAAACTAAAGTGATTATATAATCGAGGCCATTTGGTGATGGTTGTTTATTGCATTTGCTTTTTAAGAGAGTTAACTCAGACACAATAATCATGACACAGTCTTAGAAATAGCATTTCTTCAGCTTCTCGTAAGAGGAAGAAGGGATGACTGTAAAATGCCTGTTTTTCTTTGGGAAAAAAAAAAAGGAGTCTTGTTTAAAATGCTGGAAGATGGGCTTTTTAGTCCAGGTGCTCACCTGCACCAGGTACTTCTACAAGAATGAGCCAGAACATACTTCACAAAAACTTTGCAGACTATGATGAGACCAAAGTACACACAAAATAATGACACTTAAGCAACTCTGCACATCTGAAGTGAGATTATGAAGCAAAGTGGCAGCTGCAGGAGAGCCACAAAGGAACTGTTGGGGAAAAAAAAAAAATTAAAAAGTGTTAATCTAAAACATTCTAACCCAGTCATCTTCTGTTTAGAATGGGAGCGTGCTCCTTCTGCACCTTCTACAGGCAATACAAAACAAACTCGCCCTGCTCAAAGTCTACAGACAAATCAGCATGTGAAACACTGATTTTTCAAGTGCTCCCACTTTGCCAGGCATATGTCCTGCAATGGAAGGATCAAGCAGTGCAAAATGCTTTCGGTGTCCTATGTTCTGGGTATCTTTTGTGATGCAGAGAGTTAGGCAAGGGAAACAGAATCATCAAAGAGTAGCCATCAGAGATTTGCTCAGCTCATTGGCAATTGCTGGAAAGGCTGGAGTGTTTTCATGTCCAGCTCCAAATGATGTCATTTGCACTTCTAACACAAAGTAGCTCTGATTTCTAAGACCCAGTGCTTTCAAAGCCACCTATCAAGACGAGCTCTGGACTGAAATGTTGATGTGAGCACTGCAAATGTTTCTCATTGCTTAGCTGTGTAATATCACAAATCAGATAGCTAATAGATGCAAAACAATTGTATTGAATAATATTTCAGCTGTGTATATATTGCTAATCATTAGTAACAGAAAAGGAGAGTACCTGTGGTGGCAAGACAGAGTTGTGTTAGATTCTGTATTTATTAATTTTGTCTCACAAGAAAATCACTCTTTAAATCTGTCACATGGTAAATTTAAATCCAGTTCTAATGGGACTTCTGATCATTGTGTTTCAGTCTTACATTTTAAAATAAAGTGTTTTCTTACTTCCACTTACTTTCTCTAAATTTCTGCAATAAGCAAACAAACTGTATCTTTAAGTTGATAATTTTATGCTTTAGAGAGTAAATAGACAAGATAATTTCCATTTCAGTAGCAGTCTGATTTCACTTTTAGATTTTCCTCTTTTTAAGGCATGAGCTGAAATTTAAAGTGCCTGGTCTCTCATATGGTGCTACATTAGAACAGTGATCTTGAGTTCTTTGCAATAATTAAGTTTTAAAGCAATTAAAAATGAAATATATAGCCATATATTTATTTCTCTATTTGAGATAAAGTAGTCTGTGTGTAAGTATGAATTAAAACTTTTTCTCAAGATTCATTCTCTCATTAATTGTCTCACTGTAGGAGGAAAACAATGTTTGTATCATGCATTGTTTACATGCTGAGTGGTCAGAGCATCAGGCAGCATTACACAGAGAAAAGGGGAGAGTTATTACAACAGTTGTCACAATCCCTCTTGTTAGTTTTATAGTTGTAAGGTTGTATCTTCTTAGCTGTCCTACACCTTCTCTTAGTGCATCCAGTTTTAGGAGTGTTTAAAGAGGTTAGGTAATTTCAAAACTTCAACTTAAGAGATGAAAAAAAAGAGATTTAAAAAAATCTGGAAGGACAGGTTGTAATTGGAAAGAGTGAATTGGAATTATGGTTTAACATGAAAAAAAAAAATCTATAGAAGTATCCAATCTAGTTACTTTTTTAAAAAAATATATTTGAGCACTAATAAATCTCAGGAGAAAGAATGCACTGTGCCCATTGTATATTAGGAGTTTGGCTTTCGAGACTTAAAAAGCAGTTCCACAGTTTTTCTCAGATTTTTAAGTCTTAAATTTGTTGTGGAAACAAGAGAGAACACATAGAATAAAGCAAGATAAGAGTTGAGAGAGCTGTTGCTTTTCAGGATGGAGAAAGTAAATGTGACTGGGAGAAGAGAAGTCACTGATAAAACAAAAAAGAAACCATACCAACCAAACAACAAACTATGCCTGCGAATTCAGAGGGTGAAAATGACCTGCTTGCAGACTTTTAATTTAGAGCTCAATTGGGAACCAATAGTCCTGACCATATGTTCACAATACCACAGCACTCCTGTCCACGTTCTAAGTTTCACCAGATGAGGGAAAGTAAAAAGTAGGACTATTTCATTATAGATCAGTCTAGAGAGTGAAATGTTAAGACAAAAATATGCCGATGCCTTCCCGCCAAAAGATCTTAATCAAATGTAGTTTCCCTCCCTCACCCGGTCATTTTCCTTAATAATTTGGGATATTGACTTAATGTAGTTCTGGGGCTTAAATTGAGAAATACATTTTTGTCAAAAACAAGTTACTAAAATCAACAGTTTTAATTTTATTGATGCACTGTCTTATTTTGGCAGTGAACAGCCACGGACGTAAGCTTGGGTAAGAAATGCTTAGTAAGGCTTAAAATGTATCCAAACACATTTCCTTAAAAATAATACATCACTGGGCTAATACCTCAGTTCTGGGTCTTATTCACAGGCCTCGGGATGGATTTATTTATTTTAATTAGTGGAGAATTAGAACGTAATACTTCCCAAGGAAACCACTTCTGTTTTCTTAAGGAAACTGTTACGTTTTATTGACTTTTCAAAAGTTAACCTTTTATACAGTTCAAGCAAAAGTGCAGTGCTTGGAAACCAGGATATGAATGGGGCTTTTAAATTACCTTGAGAAGCTGAGGATATCTTTATGGCATTACTAGTTTGTAATTGATGCATTCATCCTGAATCTCAACTTTGCTGCTGCAGCAAGTCCTGAAAATTAGTCCAGCAATCCTAAAGAACAAATTGGTCCCTAGCTGGAAGTTTCTCAGCTACTGATTTTTTTCATTCATTACTGTGGTATTTTTATTTTTCTGGTGTTTTACCACAGGTCTTCCATGCCCATGATAAAATATGCAGTTAAAATGATCTCAATTTGTGTTTGTTTTTCAATAAACAAAACGTGTTACACAAATGTGACATATTCTTAGTTGTAATATAAAACAAATACAGTGTTCTAAAGGACATAAATAATTGGATTTTTAGTATTCATTACTGTATCCTCTTTTTTTTTGATTCCTGATGGCCTATGTTATTTCTATAAGGATAATAACATGATCTCTTATGTTCCATATTGCATTATATTTTCACAGCAAGATTAAGAAGCAGTCCTAAAAATATCCAATCCTAAGTATACCCAGATACATTCATTTTTTTCTATCAGATAAATAGCACAGCTATAATTTTATACTAGTAACAGATCTAATTTGGGTAAAAAACACTTCAGGTAGGCTGGGACAAATTAAAGCATAAAAGTGGGAATGTGTGAAAGAAACATATGCTTTCATTTCAAGATTTATGGTATTTAGCTACAGCAGTGTTAAAGTCTTGCTGTTTTTTTCATATAGATGGAAATGCAAATATTCAAATGTCCTTAACACGACAGGCCAGTGGTCAACTGCAGCTTTATAAAAGATTATTTTGGCAGATGCTGTTGTCCTCTACATGAGGGAAAAAACCCAACATAATGGGTTTTTTTACTTGACAACACAGTCTTACAGTGAGCTGCATGATACAGAACCGAAGGAAAACAGAGTGGAACAGACCCCAGAAGGTCATCTAATCCTACAGTCTGCCCAAGGAAAGAGTCCAGGGGACTCTAATATTTGCTGAACTGCCTTGCCAGAAAATTGGATACAGTGCCCTCAGTAATGGCCTTTTTTTATACCTACTGTCTACATTTAGCCCATACCCAAGGCTAAAACTGTATAGCAGTTGCTCTATCAACCAATGACCCCTCCCCAACATAGAAGGGGGGTTGGGAAAAGGAGAAGACTCATTTCAAACTGTGGTAAAATGAAAATAGATTTAATGAAACAGCCAAAATAATACCAATGCCAGTATAAAGCAAACAAAGTTCTACTCAGCCCAGCAAACATATGGTGGTCACAGTAAACAGGAAGGCAGTCCTCAGGCACAGCACCAGAAGACCCCAAGCAGAAAACCCCCTCATCCTCAGCAAACTTCCCCTCTTCCAGCGAGCATGACATTTATGGTCTGGGAGAGAGCTGTGAGCCAACTCAGGTCAGCTGCCCTGGCTGACTCCAAACTGCTAAGGGCTTGCAGACCGTGGTAGGACTATGATTCTGTCCCAGTGCAACCAGCACACTACAGACATCTTCACTGATGTAAAGCTTTACTGGGCTGCAAGTGCACCGGGACAGAGGTCAGTGCAGGACTTAAGCTTTTGCCCTAAAGCTGTAAGACAACATATAGAATGTTTATGCAGCTGTTCTGTCTAAGCAGGTTGCGTTCTGCATTCTTGTTATTATTCACCCACCCTAAAGAATGTGAATGTTACGCTTCTAAAATCTGTCTCTGTACAAATGCCCAGTTACCCTTTATTATATTAAATATAAGATAAAAGCCTTTACCCCCCAGATACTGTTTTCCATGGTACGAATTCTTTTTCAAGTGACTTCAGGGCTCAAAAGAGGATGCTGAATTGATACCCCCATATAGATTTATTGTGGAATGAGTAAATTGCATGTGAACTAGTACACATGTTTTCCACACTGCTCTTCTTGCCTGTGCTAGTCTTCAACAGTGATGAGAATAATACCAGCAATACTACCTCCCAATTAACCCCTTTTTAGCTGAAAAGGTTAATGGCTAGTCTATTTTTAAAACCTACTGCAATAAAATTCCTGCAGACTAACGGTCTGTCGTGTCTTGCTAAATGTAAAGGCCAGAGGAAGGCACTTACAAAAGGGTAGCATAAAAATTATGGGCTTGTGAAAAATAACTTCTGAATAAAATCTTCATAATTAAAATGTTAATGCTTCAGTCATTTTAGTTAGATTGCTATGCACTGCAGTATGGGACGGGTGGGTAAAGTTCAGAAAACAGTATTCAACCTCAAAATTGCTTCGAATGGAAAGGACTCAGAGAATCGATGTGGAGAGTATTATTGCTACCATAGTGGTAAGACCAAAGATCTTAATTAATTCGTATTTAAAAACAACAACAAAAGGAAGTCAAAAGGAGTACACTTGTCTGCTTTTTCTTTTCTGTTGTAAAAATGCAAAAACTTAAAAGAATTTGATATCAGATGAGAAAAGCAAACACTGTAATTAGAGAAACAAGTAAGTTGTTTTCTTCTTAAAGAATAAAATCAAATTCTATTGACTGTTTATGGCCCTAATCTTAATGGATGGTTCAGCCATATCGAGGAGCTTAAAAGGTCTGGACTGCCAGCATTTCATTGCTATGACAGTCCTGAGCTTGAGAGGACTATTTCAGTCCTTCAGAGGAAGAAAAGTATTCAACTCTGTAAGTTGTTAATAAAAATAAGAAGATTTAGTCCACATATTCATTTAAAGTCATAAAATTACTATGAGTATGTCATTTCAAAAGCATATGAGACACAAGAAGAAAAAATAAATAATAAGCTAATTTAGTGTTCATAACAATCTTTATTGCAACTATCTTTTTCTTTCTTTCACTGAGCTCTCAACTTTTGTTTTCTTTCCGGGCTTTTTGTTTTGAGATTTTTATTAAAGAAAATAAACTCATACATCATTTTATACTGATTACTTTCATCCAAATCTGCTGATACAGCAGGAGGCTTTCCTGGAGTAATTTCTAACCTGATTTTGAAAAAGCCATCAACCTCCACCCTTAAAAAGCACAAAGCCCTAAAGCCTCACACACAGTGTGTGGTATTTGTAATGTGCTTTCTTTATCCAAATTGAGAAAGAGGAAGCCCTGGAATTCTTAATCCATTTCTGATCCTCCAGAGCCTTAGAACCAATGCACCAAAAAGGGTATTGGCTCTAATATAAGAAGTTTTGAAACAAATAGGAGTTAACATGCATTACAAATGTGAAAAAATCATATTATCTATTATTAGCAAGACCTTTGTGGCTTTTTGGATTTTTTAAGGCCCCCAAAATTGAAGCTCTCAGTGTAGCCCTAGATGTTTCCTCTGTTACCCATCACTGAGCAGTAACTGTGGTGAGGAAATACTTAGAAAATTTGTTCTTCCTTCAAATTTTGTTATAAGGAAATTCGTTCTAATATACAACGGTGTACAGATCTAACCGTAGAGTAAGCTGAGACAAGATAAGGTCCCTAAAAAAAAGGAATCTTCTGTCTTTCTTTACAAATACCTGCTGAAAACAACTCTGCAAGACCAGTTGCAGTGGCCGATTCAGCTGGGTCTTAAAACCCAACCCCTGAAAAATGATTTGGGAAGAAATTTTCCTGTTATATGGTTCTTGAGAGCTACTGAAATATAAGTTATATTGGGAAATGTAGTTCCCTATATAGTAAAGAACTGGGAAATGTAGTTCTGCTGCAAGAGGTGATTTTGGTAATTAAGCCTTATTAACACACTGGGAAAAGGGAACGAAGAGCAGGTAGTGCTTGATGAAACTGTCTTACTGTTAAAGACAACATGGCACTAGCAAGAGAGTGCTAGGGTGTAATAAGGGCCCATAACTGTGTTTGTGCTACATTTGGTCTAGGTTATCTGGGGGGTTTAGAGCCTGTGTTTTGCTTCTTTCTGTAATGAAGACAGATGCTTTTTTAGAACATAATGTAGGACAGTTTGTTTTGGGTTTCATTATTTGCTTCATAATAGGGTCTGTGAGCAACATGCTATAAATCATCTGTTGAAATCTGCTAAGATAGTTGGGGTTTTTTTGCAGTAGTAGTTGTCAAAATCCTGAGTTTTATTACATTAATTCAATATCCAAAGGGGGGATACAGCTTTTGCATATATCCTCCTGTTATCTGTATGGTGTAAGCAATTGTTTTAATACACTGTAGAAGTCAGTTTCCTGCAATGCTGATGTTGTAGTAATGCTGCAGGTAGCTAATAACTGATGGTGTAGTTAGCAACCCTCCAGCTCTACCCCTGGAGAACAATTTTGCCCCTTGAACCTGTATGACACAGAATTTCTTGGAAAATGAGACTTGCTGTTTAGTTTGTCAAACGGCAATCTCTTATGTTCTTAAGAAAGGGTCACTAGAACTGTGTGCTGGTTTTTAGAAATTCTCAGTGAATTCTTTCTGCTGTCCTTATGAACCTACTGACAGATATTTAAAACAAAACACTGATGTCCAGACTTGATTTTGAATGAACTCGTGCCTAAGCTTAAAATTGTATAGCTTAAATTTTGAATATGAAAACCAATGAATGAGAGCATAACACAACTTTTAGAGGTGAAGGAGAATAGAAGGTGAGTTAGAATTGCTAACAACCAGAACTGTAGGTCTGGCTTCCCTGCTTTAATTACTGTCCACCAGCAATAGTGGCACTTTAGGCTGAATCACAGGTGGTGGCCTTACACCATTGCTGGTGTCCACCATTGCTGGTGGACAGTAAGGCCACCAACTGTGATTCAGCCTCCAGTGCACATCAGGGACTACGCTGTCTCTGCACGCAAGGTGATACAGGATTCACTGGGGTGGGAGGCAGGTACCAAATACGTGTGCCTAATGTGACATGACAAGCCTAGAATAGCACACCTGACCTCCAACTACTGTTGCAGGTTGACGTGGAGCACATGTAGATCATGTGTTGCTCTGTCTTTTCCTGTAGAAATGATGCCTTAGGGAAACCCAAGCAGGGCTGGCTCAGGCAAATGAATTAAGCCCTTCCTGTTCTTGGAGAATTTCTTTTTCATAACCTACCTTATGGGAAGTCACTTCTTTGACAGACAATAATGGTTGGAACGATTGGGATTTTTCATCCCACTTAAGAAAACAAATATATTGACTTTAGTCAATTGTGTTTATTCTCCTGTAAAGGACTGAGGTGTATCCAGTGGCAACATTCAGCTTTGTTGATGTCAACCCATTGAAATCTGTCATCTGCTGATTTCTTTCCACAGACCAAGGCTGATCTGTAAGGCTAGTGATGATGAAAATTATTTAAAGAATGTAAATACTTGCTCCTCTGTGGCATTATTATTTTGTTGTTTGTTGGTTTGTTTGTTTGCTTTTTTCTGTAGGAACTGAAGTTCTTTACCAAGCTCTTCATGTCCTGACAATATTTAATGACATTATGGTGCCTCTTTAAAATAGAGATAACAAGCTAGCATGAGAGCAGACAAAAATAAACACCACTCAAACTGGTAGTAGCTCTAACCCTGTTGTGTCAAAGGTTGTGCAGGTTTTAAGTTCAAGCCTATGTGCAGACCTCTTATGATGGTGCCTAACGAGCACATTTGTAACGGGGACAGGGAGCCACAGAAATCTTTTCCAAAATGAGCCTTCTGCGTCTTCTCACTTCTTCCTGATCGTGTAAGTCTGTGGAGTACTATAATCTGCTTCTGTGAGCAAAGATATCCTCCAAGAAGAGCTTCTCTGCTTAGCTATATTCTGTGGCAGTACTTCAGTGAAGTAGGACTCCTTCAGTACTAGCAATTTGGAGTAAAACTGTCTCACACCAGCTCTAAAGACAGATGGATAAAGAACTGCAGTGATTTTTTGCAGTTGGTATTTTTTTGGTGGCTGGTCCCAAGAAACAGAAGCCAAAACCTACCATATGCTTTCTCTGCAATGCTGTGGGGAGACTTCGTTCCTTCCCCTGGGGAGACTGTCCAAAGACCCTCAGATTCACTAGGGCACTGCTGGTACTTCAGCAGTTGCCACTGGAAAACTGTGAGCATGGGACCAGTTTTTGTGTCCCTTTTGCAATATAGGCACCACAGTCCGTTCTGCAAAGCAGATGCTACATTGCCTCCTCGGAACCCCGAGTCAAGACCTGTTCAGAAGGAAGATGCCTAGTCTGAAAAGAATGGGAAAAATTCTGTGCTAAAACCATTGCGATGCCCTCCTTGTACAAAATAACCTGCTGGTTTTCACACTTACCGGAAATGCTTTTAATCCAGCACCTAAGGCCTTGACTCTAGTGGAAGATGTCCCTGCCCATGGCAGGGGGGTTGGAAGTAGATGAACTTTAAGATCCCTTCCAACATAAACTGTTCTATGATTTGGTAACTCAAGAGTGTGAAGTCCTGTAGTCTTGATGTGCCCTCGAGATTATTTCTTTTTNAGGAAGAATTTCTTTATGTCAGGGGTTCTCGGGCACTGGAACGACTTGTCCAGGGAAGTGGTTGAGTCCCGTCCCTGGAGAGATTTAAGAGTCGCGTAGACGTGGTGCTGAGGAATAGGGTTTAGTCAAGGTCTTCTCAGTGTTAGGCTAATAATTGAACTAGATGATCTTAAAAGTCTTTCCCAGTCTAAGAAATTCTGTGAATCTGTGACTATTGCATGCAAAACATAGTAGACTGTAGGTACATTCAAAGTGTTCCCCTGTGTTGAAAAGGAGGAAAGATTCACATGCCAGGAGGAGAAAAAATGTGAAAGAGTGAACTGCTAACTGACGAGAGTAGCAATTTGAGAGGGGAGAATTTCCCAGAGCATACCAGCTAGTTCTCAACAGTTTCTGGGTCAATATTGCAGCTGCTGGGCTATTACAATGATAGATTCTGCTTTAGCTGGGTTTTTATAAAGAAAGAAGCTACAAGTGCAATTTGGCAGCATTTATTTATGCGTTTATGTCCCCACCATTCTCAGAAGACATCTTCCAGACTGGGTGTCTTGAGTGTTGGGTACTGCTCTGCCTATTTTCTGGATCCTGACTGAGTTAGTGCTGTGGAATATTGGGAGAAGAAAGCAGAACAACACCCGCTTGGAAAAAAACAAACCCACCATATTTGTCTACAGGATGGAATTACCATGAAAATATCCCCAGGTTGGATTTTTTGACATGCACTTTTCTTTATAATTGTGCATGGCAATTCCAAAATCCTACAGCTGACTTAGTTATAAAGTTAAACACCAAACAAATCCATTTTCTAAGCATATAAGGAATGCAAAAAAAAAATCTCACCATCACTTTCCTATTCCATTTGCCCTGCAAATGAAAGGTGCAGAGAGACCAGAGAGACAGCAACTTACAACATACCTCAGCATCTCCAAATTAATAATATTTCTTTTCGTTTTTTGAAGGGGGAGGGATAAAATGTTCGGGTTGAGGTAAGCATTTATATTGATAAAAACCACATCAATAAACAGGAAAAGCATTTCCAGATAAGTCCTCAGAACCCTGTTTATTACGACAGAAATTCCACAGCAAACAAACTGACAATAAACAAGCTGTGTGCTTTAATTCATTTTATTTGAGGGAAGACATCAGGAAAAAGCAATGTACTGAAAAGTACTTCTGGTTTTGTTAAACTAAGGGAGCCCCTTGGGATGCCTTCCCCATTTATCAATTCCCTTTGAGAAGTAAGCAAAGCTCTATAAGCCTCTGTGTGTAGGTACATTTCTAGTGTCTCTAGAACAACAGAGTATCATCACATTAGGGTTTAGAAACAGCTACATTTCTTCATTGTTCTCATGGTCCCTTTCCTCAGATAGAATTCTCATCGTTGTGATTTATAGGACATAATGAGCTACACAGTCTGTTTATGCATTCTGGTTTTCACCATCATTTTTATTTTGTTCTTTTCCATAAAAAAGCATATAAATCCAATAGCCCCCCCCCCAAGTAAATATTAAAACAAATGCCCTCTGAGCCTATCTATTAGCTCCCCAGATACTGTAAGGTGGAAGAAATGGACAGCAATTTCCAGAGCATAGGTACATAAGTTTTCTCATCTTATTTTTACATGGAAAAAATTCTCTTTCTATACCTTGGTAAAAGCAAGCAAAGCTTTAGTTAGTTTAAAGGTAATTTTCAGGAGTTAGGCATCTGATACTGTTTTCATTGGTGCAAATCGGAAACAAAATTCCACTGTGAATGAGTTTAGACTCATGTTAGCAGTTAAATAGATCAGGACAAATACTGGCATTCCTATTTCTAAAAAAAATCTCTCCAAAATGAGGAGTATAATTAATTATAGATGAAAGACCTTCCACCAGGTGATTCTACAGAATGTTACTAAGTTATTAATTGTGGTTATTACTCTGTACAGCTGCAAGAGGGTTGTAATTCACAACCAATAAACCATTGTTTATAGGCTTCCACTCCCACCAGCTTGTAGAAACAATATTGTCGCCCCCATGTCACTGCAGGTTCCCGAGTTGACGCTGGGACTCTCAGCATTTCTCTTCTAGACAGTAGGCAGTGGGGGGCAGAGTGCTTTGTAACCACTGACTGTCAGTCACAAGTCCTTCTGAATCTCACATTTAGTTTGACTTCATCATTTCAGAAGCTGTTTTTACTGAAAGTAGAAGCAAACAGCCAGAATAGTACTTGCACTTTGCATTGTTTCTCTCTGTCTCTGGAGCACAACTAAATGATTACTCTTTGTTCTTTTTGTCCAGCAACATGAAATAAATAAATACATCAAATGAACAGATTTTTTTTCCTTTCCCTGAAGCTACCAGGTGTCTTGTGCCTGAGGCATATAAACTCTGCCTGTCCAGCTTGCTGCTCTTTTGTAGAAGACAGCTCTAAGGAGCTCTCTGAAGTATTTTATATGAGCCTCATTACAACAGTATCAAAGTGCATGACAATCATCAGCTGATTTATCTCCACAATACTGTGATATTTAAAGAACTCATTTTTTTGTAGATGAGGGTCCAAAACACAGAAAAACGTCCAAAGGAACTCTGACACAGCATCAGGTTAGATTACAGCTAGCACCCCATAGAGCAAACCATCTTTCTCTGGTGCCGTGCTCTATCTTCATGATCTGACCTGGGCTAACTCTTCCTACACTGGAGCACGGCAGAGTGCAAGCCATGTGTAAAACCAGAACAAGTTGATGTCATTGGCTCAGGTTTTCACTCGCATCCATCTTCTCAGCTGACATGCTCTCATAGGAGCAGAGCTATCAAACCTGGAGCTGATTTGCATTTTGCTAGCTTTCAGAGGAAGCAAAATTCAAGCCAGATGTTTCCACCTGCCTGAGCACACACTCTTGGCACAGGCAGATCCACCAGCTGACATCTGCTATTCCCACAGATTAACCTACTAGACTCAACTGAACATTAAAACCTGTGCAGTTGAGAAGGGTATTGTGTTTCTCTCAATGTACTCTGTGTAGTGAGCTAAATAATTCAAAGCATAGTGTGTCTTAAAATTGTTCGCTTTGGGTTCTTTGTAGGTGTTTCTATACTTCATGCTACCAGCAGGTCTTGCAGGGTTAATTGTTGTGAGGCAGTCGAGGGAAATGATGCCACATTTATCAATACTTATGGGCAGGGGTGTTTCTATCTTCAGGTGGAAATGGCAAATATCCTGTACATAAAATATTGTGGGTAACGGCAGAAAAGGAATGTTGTATGCATGATCAGCTGCAGAAATTAAACTCTCCTACATATGAACCAAGAGATCATAAAGCATTATCTGAAATAGCATTTTTCATGTTATTTTCATTATAAAACAATAAAAAGCCTAAATATTGCTGTATTTTTCCAAGTTTATGGCAGCTTCTAAAAAGATAAGAAATGCATAAAATAAGAATATTAAGGAAAAACCTCTCACTGTGATAATATATGTGAGAATCACTTTCTTTTATTAAGTTCTTTCAGAGTCACGTGAGGAAGGGATGAAAAAGACCCTCAGTATTGTTCAAGATGCAGAAGAATTGTTAATTACATGGGAAAAAAACCCACACACCACAGCAAAAAATAGACCCAAAGCTTAAGCGTATCTGAAAGAAAAAAAAAAGTTGGATTTTTTTGGCTTTTATTCTGATGAGGGACAGTGTAAGAACAGGATTCTGTGGTTTCTACTTCTCATTTGTGCCACACATAGCTTTGTTTCTTCTTGTGACACTATAATCAAGGGGATTGATCTGGTGGTAAATTAATAAAACACAAATTTAAGGGGTTTTGTCAACTCAGAGGAAAGTCATATTAAATCACCCCTTTCAGTTCCTTCTTTTACACAGCAATTTGCAGTTTTGAAAGCTAATTATTCATTCTGTAGACGCTCCTTATTTTCTGATTTACAGAGAAGCTCTTTCACAAGCACATCAAATTTTGCTCTGGCCATCCTGGCCAATGGTACACCACAGTTGCTCAGGAGAAAGACATGATGCTCCACCAGAAAGAAAACCCCAAACCACTTTAGTCTTGAGCAGCTAGCAAAACTCACCCGCCGCCTTTATTGCAAATACTTTCAGGAATATTCAAGGCAGGTGCAAAGGCATCATATCTGCTGTACTTTGATGCTCTGTTTGGAAGTTGAGCTGCACACGCTGCAGTTAACGCTGTGCAGGGAAGACTTTGGTCTCGTCCTTGCTGAGTGACGATGCTGCCTCCCCGTGGCTTCCTCCCTCATTCCCTCTTCATAACTTTACATTTTAAAGCTGATTTTTGGCCGAAATAAGTCGTGTTGTGTCTTTTGTATTTAAAATGGTAAATGCACACAAGTACACTCCTTTTCTGTATACAGTGTGATATAGCTACATCTATATGTGCATTTGCAGGATGTTTTTCTTGCCTTTTTCATATGATTATTCTACTACTCTTGCAGTAATTGATACTTGGGCTGAAAACCCCAGCATGCTGTTTGCTTCTTACTCTGGCTTGTCAGAAGATGCACAAAGCATTCTATTCCTTAGGTCAAATGTGGGTCCGGATCAATTTCTTCTTTAGCGTAGTGAGCAATCTCATTGCTAGCAAGGTCTCGTCATTTTGCAGAAATGATTTGATGAGTTTGTATGCTTCAACTTAATTAGATGCATTAACTTTTTTTTTTTTTTTTTTTTAAAGTTACTTGTGGCATTCCAAGAACTCCTGGGTCCACTTGACCTCTCTACACAAAGACCACAGCATTTCTCAGACCTTGGAGAGGTGAGTAGTTTTTCAAAAGCAGAAAGTCACTGTAAAGAAAGGGTCAACCTTTCTAAAGTTTCGGGCTCTCATTCGGCCAGCTCCCGCGGTCTCATTGATAGCTGGCTTCTTTTTTAACACTTCGTGTACTAAGTAACAGAAAATCTTAAAATGGTATCAAATCATAGATGTATGTGCTACATGTATCTGTGTAGAGTGAGATAAGACCTGTAGCTGTGAATATGTACAGGACACAGTTAGCATGTAGGGGAGCTTTCCTTGTAACCCCTGGAGAGTGAGATCCTGAACTTGAAAACCAACACTGGTATTTCAGACCGTTTCCAGAGGCTTGTCCCAGAGGCTGTCAGCTTGATCTGGCACGCACTGGATGAGAAATGTAACGCTTTCCAAAGGGTGAAGTCACTGCTAGCCATTTGCCTTCATGCTAAACGTGGGAAGGAGGAGGAAAGGAGTTTAAATTATTAAATACGCAACAATTTGCAAAGGTCCTTGTTTTAACATTTCATTGTATTGGCACTTGTGTGGCCAGCAGAACTCAGGAAGTGATTATCCCCCTGTACTTGGTATTGCTGAGGCTGCATCTTGAATGCTGCATTCAGTTTTGGGCCCCTCAGTCCCAGCAGGACATTGAGGGGCTGGAGTGTGGAGCAGAGAAGAGCAACGGAGCTGGGGAAGGGTCTAGACCACAACTGTGGTGAGGAGCAGNCCCCAACTGTGGTGAGGAGCAGTTGAGAGAGTTGGGGTTGTTTAGTCCAGAGCAAAGAAGTTTGAGGGGAGAACCTATTGCTGTCTGCAACTACCTGAAAGGAGGTTGGAGTGAGGTGGGTGTTGGTCTCTTCTCCCAGGTAACAAGTGACAGGACAAAAGGAAATGAGTTTAAGTTGCACCAAGGGAGGTTTAGATTGGACATAAGAAGAATTTCTTCCCCAAAAGAGTTGTTAAGCACTGGAACAAGCTGCCCAGGGCAGTGGTGGAGTCTTCATCACTGGAGGTATTTAAAAGCCTGGAGATGTGGTGCTGAGGGGCATGGTTTAGTGGTGACCTGGCAGTGCTGGATTAGCAGTAGGGCTTGATGATTTAAAGGTCTTTTCCAACCTAAACAATTCTATCATTTAAAAGCCAAGCACTCCCATTTTGTCAGGCTATTTTCACTGTTTATGGAGACATGCTGTATTAATTCAAGAAATGGTATAAAATGAGTTAAGATGGATATTCCCTTTTCCATGTGGTATATTCAATTATATATGAATTACAAAGCCTAATTAAATGTCTGTTATCCTGAATGTAAAACAATTCCTCACTTTTTAAGGTGAAATAGTGCAAATAATCTGTGTGTATTTAACATTATGGCTGTTTAGTTATTTTGAATTTTTATATTTAATTCTGTTGAAATAATTTCAGTTGGGGTATCTAGTTGTGAAGGTTGCTCTGTGGGTTTCTTTTTCATTCTCATCTTAAGACAGTGCTTAGGATCTCATCTGGCCATGTGAGAGCATCTGCCCTGGATGCTCCAGGCCCAACAAAACTTACATGTTATTTTTTTTAAAAACAGTTACTGATGTTAGGCAAACTCAAGCCTGCCATGCATCTGTACTACATTGGCTGTATCTTCTTATTCTGCGTGGCATTCTATCCAAAAGGGGAACATGACCAAGCCCTTTTGTCCTCCAGTTAGGAGAGATGTGCGGAGACGAGTAGAGCTGTTGTAGGTTGGTTGGTGCATCTCACCTTGGGTTTCAGAAACTCAGGAACCTGGAAGTGCTGGTGACTTTTCTATATATGACTCGTGACTACACATCAAGTGGTAATTATGGATTTAGACACAGCACTGAAGACAGGAATCAAATGTGATCTAATGTGGATCTGTATCAGTGTTGGTGTGCTACGTTTGTGCAGTGGTGGTGTAAAACATGACAGCAGAGGCTTGGTTTTTTCAGCTCGACTCTCCCGAAAAAGAGGAAGGGAGAGATGGTTTCATCATGAGCCAGGTAATCAAAACAATTAGGTCCCAAGTTTTCTTTTATCGTTGAAGCAAAAAATAGTTACAAATTTCACAGCTACCAGTTTCTCTGCATTTCTCTTCATATGATTTCCTGTTGCCTCATTTACTGTCATAGGGTTGCTTTGTTTTCCACTCCATGAGGAGGTTTCCTTGCTGGTCAAGCTCCCTGGGAGACAAGAAGCAATCCTTGTCATGCAGCAACTTTTTCTATGTTAGACACTTTGTCTCCCTTGCACATTCAATCTGCTAGTGCCCTGCAGAAAAGAACATATTGCCTGACAAGGCAGCGCTGTTTAATAAGTGGTTAAATCTTTCTGTGCTCCTGATAACTTGGCTTTGAGGGAGGTAGAAGGAAGATATTAAAAGCTTTCAGTTACAGACATGCTGGAAGGACAGTCTTGATGCTGTATTTTGGTAGCACATAAAGGTTAAGTGTAAGAGGGTTGTTGTGCATTAGTGATAACACAATTCTGTTTGTGCAGGAAAGCATTCTGTATCTGCTAATACTCTTTCTCAGGCATCCCCCTGCCGGTCTAACTTTTCACTTTTGGCAGGCTCTGAGTTCAGAATAAGTTACTTTTGGGTTTGTTGTTGGGTTTGGGTTTTTTTTTTTTTGCAAGACTGGTGAGTCCAGGTAAATTATGAGTTTTCCTCCTTTTCACTTTAGAACATCTGAGCCTCCAAGGCAGTATTTGGTTGCAATACCCTTCTTCTTCTGGCTCAAAAACTTTTTAGAATTGCTGTTATCAGTTTTCTGCCCCGTGCCTGTATGTTTGAGCAGCAAAATTCTGGGCTGCTGCAGCCCAGAATCTGAGACCTATAATGGCTCTGCACATTTGTGATGTTTATGACGTGTTGTCTGAAGCACAGTGGAATTCTGGTAAGCATCCTGGGTTAAGAAAGATACATGCTGTAACTAAGCAGTATTCTGTTGAAGAGACTGCTGTGAGTATGAATCTCGAGTGCTAAAGGTTTTCCTTTCTAAGCAGGTCCAAATTAATTTATGACACTGAGCTGGTCTGTAAGTGCTTGCTGTGGCTTTCAGGGAGCTGGTTGCTCACATGATGTAGTCTAGATTTTTTTTTTCCTTCATCTGCTGCTCCATGTGTTTCTATTCTATTTGCAAATGACAGCTCTGAGATGTGTAAAAGTGCCTGAATGGCAAGGAAAGAATCTAGCTGCTGATGGCAAGAACAGACACTTGTATCGGAGCAGAGAAGAACTACTCTCAAGGTGCTGCTCCCAGAGCAGCTGTCATTTTCCAGAGAAAAGAGATGTGCCATGCACGCAGGCGGGAGGCAGACAGGCAGTGTATGCAGAGGGTGATGGTGAAGAGGGATTCAGGAGAATGGGCAGTATTTCCAGTGAGAAAGGAATCATTTCACATGGCAACCTAGCTTAGACAAGACGAGAAGACAAGAAAGAGCAAGAGCAGAAAAAGAGGCAAGGATTGGTGAGTGAGGCAGCACATTCAGCAGGGCAGAGGGATGTACAGATGGGTGCAATACCATTTTTTACATGAGAAGGGAAGCAAATTGTAGTATTACATTGAAGACATATCTATGAATGCATATATTTGTGTAAATATTTACTTATATGTTCATATTCTTACATTTACATGCACACATTTTCTTAATACCATCTATATGAACAAATGCTTCTTGTATAAATCGATTCTTGTGGTTTTAGTGCGTAGTTTGAAAAAAACTTTTGAACACATTTGCTCTGAGAGATAAAAGAGCTTCTGTACTTCTCAGCAGAGGGAATATTCCATAGCGTTTTGATACAATTACCTTATTCTAGTTCCTCTGTAATTCTGTGAAGTGGATGTAGAGACTTGGATAATTCAAGTGTATGAGTTAATAAATTACAGTTGGAGTATATCCAGTTACCATAATGGCTGTTAAATAATTAAACAAAGCAATCTTAAATAGGATATTGCTACACCACACTAACTAGAAAAGGTGTCATCAGAGTTACTAAAAACCTATCCCTTAAGGTCCCATTCCACTGTATGTGTAGAGTACAATTAGTGGCTGCTTTGTGGGTCTGAAGGAAGTGAATATAATTCAAAGGCTCAGAGTGCTTCTAGGGAATCGAGTGAAATTTAATGATGGGAATTGTGTGGATTATGCAAAATGTGGCTTGTTCGCTGCTGCTGCTGTGTCAGATGAACCACCTCACCTCGCCGTGACTCAGCTGACCTGACTGTAGCGTGGCTGTAGCCTGCTTCCAGCTCACCTCAGCAATTCATGCTTATAAGGGTCTTTTTTCAAAGTGAACACTACTTTTTAAACAAACATCTGGAATACAGAGGTTATTGGAAGACAATGGTGGATATTGACCACGCTTCAATCTGGACTTGAAGTCCTGATGAGAGCAGAAAGCAATGCTCTTGTAATTAGTTCCACTAATGTCTGACAATTTACTTACACAAGTGAAGGATACAAGATTAGTTCTCTGTTAGGACTCTTGCAGGAGCTAAATTTGTACTTGCTAGCAATGAGGTAATAACGAGCTGATTGATCCTTTGTGAAAACTTAAATGAAAATTTAAAACAAACAAACAAAAAAACAACACAAAAACCAAAACAGAAACCTAAACCAAAAGAATATTTTAAAAACAAATCTCACCAAATTGTCATGCACATAAAAAACTGAACAGGGATATAAAAATAGTTCTTTTCCATGGAAAACTATAGATACTGTCTGAAAAGCGGGTAAGGGCTATAGAGCATATCAACAAAAGACTCTCTGGAAGGACTTGACTGAAAGGCTTTTTACTGTCTGTGGTATGTCAGATGTTCTCACAGCAGGTGGATCATATATTGTGTTACTTTCTTTGAGAAATTGCAGGAAAGCAGCTGGTGAAATACAAGGTGTCATCCAGCACTTGTTTCATATACAGTAAAGCAGACCAGTAATGCAGGTTTCTATGATTTATCAATAAAAAGCCAAACCACATACTGGAGTTGCCTCTAGACAACTCACTCAGTGTTCTTTTAATAGTAATAACTGAGATTTATATTGTGACTTTCATCCCCCAATGATCCCGAAGCATTTTATGAACTCCTTTAAACACCCTTTTTGAGAGGAAATGTGAGGTCCAAGAAGAAAATGTGACCACCTCTTGGACAAGAAACAATTGTCTGGCAAAATATGCAATACCATTCTACAACAGTTTGGGACAGGACGAGCAGGACAAAGGTGTCAGAATGGAATGGCAGATCGTAAATGATTAGACACATTATAAATAAATACAGTTTATCTAAGTACCCTGGTATTGGAATCTATCCATTATACTGCAGACTTCACTCCCCTTAGGAGACCATTTGTAATTTTTTTAACCTGTAATGTGAAATCAATCCAACAATGAGTGTTGAAATATTTTCCTATGGGTTCAACTGCGATGAGAATGTATTTTTGGCACTGGTAGTTACACTGTCATAGTATCCAAAATCTGTCAGGTGCTGGTCAGTTGCTGCAGATACAGTTCTGGTGCTAAAAAAAACCCACAGGACAAGAAAAAAGAAAGCGAAGGATGTACAGGAAATTACTAGAGGTGTTATTGCAGCTTATTCTACTCCTTCTTTCACTTTGGATTCGTCTTGATCTTCAAGCTGATCTCCATTCTCATTTAAAAAACAAAACAAACCCACAACAGCTTTTCTGCTTCATATCATCTGTGAGGTTGTTTTCACCTCTCTTGCAATCAATGGGAGCACAAGATATGTATTCCTACAGTCAGATTTGGTCTAAATCTGATGTAACTTGCATACCGTGTAAATCAGTGAGGCTCCATGCAGTAGAAGGCAGGACAGCCGCTGACATGCTGATTTGTTTGTTTGTTTTTAATAAATACTATGAATGTGTGGAGCAGGCTGTGATATTTTTTAAATTCCTTTCCCTCTTCCATTTTCAGAAGCCGTGGAGGGGATGCCTCTGGGAATCATTTATGTACAGACAAGGGAGGAGAGGTTTATTGAGTAGTGAAAATATCATCTTGTTTTGTTGCTGTATTTTCCGCTTTTATTCTGAGAGATTAACCTGTACAAGAAAAGCACTTCAATGGAATGTAACTGCTCTGTGAAGAGGGTCTGAAGAGATATCTATGCAGTATTTATATGCTGTCTCAATTACCACTGCAAAATAGTTTGATGATTCAGCAAGGGGCCCTAACAGTATCTTCAATAAGTCTTTCCCATTTAGATCTCTGAAGAAGAACCAAATCTATACTATTGCTTGGTCTTTTATTCCCTTTAGATCACACATTTCAGCACGGAGAGCACGTGTGTAATCTTCTGTGAGCTGGAAATGCCAATGAGCCGGGCAACAAAGCTGAGCTGAATGGAAAGCCAAGAGTTTGTACCAATGCAAGCTGCTTTCCACGAGATACTTGCAGGTTAATTTAACTGTTTTCCAGTTAAATTAAAAATGAAATTTAAAAAAAAAAAAAAAAATAGAAATGTTGGGGATGTACCCCTTCCAAGAACATACTCAGCACTCTCAACAGAAATGTGATGCAGCAAAGGAAACGTTCTACTTCAGACTGTTTGTGTAGTTACTGTGCAAAGCAAATGTATCAGTTTTCATTGTCTCCAAAGGCAAAAGCTCAGGAGTTAAGTGAAGAAACCCAGACCAGAAGTCAGAAAGAGCTGGTTGGTGCACAGCACTGTGTGGGAGATGCTGTAAAGATGAATATTTTTTAACTGTGTCAGAAAGCACATCAGGGGAGTTGGTAGCAAGCGTCAGTCGCTCAGGAATATGCGACAAGCTGTTATTAAGAACACTGTGACAAGTTATATGGAGCACCAAGGGATACTCCAGACTTTATCAAGAGTGAGGCAATTATTCCCACTGCCATAAAAGTATCTTGGCAGGCAAAGACTATAAATGTAATAAAAGAAAGGGGTGGGAGGAAATGTTGTCTGTGCTCATAAAAGAGGACAGTGATTGTGTAGTTATAGTGCTTCATAAAATCCTTCAAGTTAGCAGGAAAGGAAGAAATTGGGTGAAGAGATAAGTACAAAGCAACCCATTATATTTTTGCTGGAAGCTGGCAGGGTGGATGAGGGAAAATAGCATTGGATCCTTAGTCTGATTTTATACCTTTCTCTGAACAGCAGCTACTGGCTGCTGTAGCAGACAGGATTCAGCAGGCTGGACCTTTTCTCAAATTCAGTATGGATATGTTTTACAATTTCAGTGAAAATAAAGGATAGTAGTAAGACTGAGAGAAGCAAAACGATTTCCTTAAGTACATACAGAGCTCTTACGTAGTCTTAGACAAAGAACAGTACAAAGGACGAGGTGAAAGCTGTGAATTAGGTGACAACTCACTTCTAGATTTATTTTTCTTTCCTCTGGAAAGCTGTNAAAAAAAAAAAAAATAATAAAAAAAAAGAACAACCAACACAGCTCACAAGCTCACAGCTGCTTTTTTTGATAAGATTCAATAATTGCTCAAGCTGGTTTTGCATAAAAACTCTCTTACGCCCATTTCTTTCGTGACCTAAATGATCACATTCATAGCTAGCAAGTGAGTGATATAAATTAGATCACCAACAATTGGTGGAGAAAAATCAGTTCTGTCAATTCAGAGGAAATATTTTGTCACTGTCCTTCACTTTCTCCTCATTTTCTTGAAGTCTTTGAGACTGAACTATTAAGCTCAATATCTCTTGTATACATCCTAAATACTGAGGCAGTGCTGTAAGATTTGCGGTTTCCCCTAATTTATTCAGGCTTTATTCTGCTTCTATCAGGCAGGACATGGTAATGGGTAAGGCTTCAGACTTGAAAATACATGCTGCTGGAACAGGAGATTTCAGTTGTTTAGATATAGCAGTTAATGAGACCTGTGATAGCTCTCTGGAGATACATAAAAGACTACTAATGACTGGTTCATTTATAAGTGATGAAGATCTCTCAAGATCAAAATCCTTCAAAAAATGCAATAAATAGAGAGCTGTGAACTTGTGGAGAACTTGACAGTGGTACAATGTCATTGTCACTCCACTGGTGAGATTTCTTTAACACTCAGCTTATTACAGAATTCTATTTCGTTTGCAACATCTTGCAAGACATATTTAATTTACCTCTTTTCTGCTACACATCTCCACTTTACAGAGCCCACTGGTTTATGGCTACCATATGTCAACATCGGTCCCGTCTGTGTTTCTGCCTGAAACTTTAGTTTGAGCAGAGTTAGAAGATTTTGCACAATTCTGTGCAACTGCCATGTGTTCAGTGTCCCTTCAGACACTGGAGGACTCACAGCCTCCCCCCCCGGATGGTCAGCCCATTTAGGAAATGTCAGCACGTTGTGCAAACGTAGATCAGCTGGACAACATCTGTGCGGCAGGTCTTACCCTTGCTGAAACGTCAGTGAAACTCTGCATTTCTGCCTAGAAAATACTTATCAGAAATGCTGTCGACCCCAGAGGTGAATATTCAAACTGCACGTGATCCTCTCCAAAACACCACCTAGTCTCTAGGCACAGCAATACCCGGCCATATATGAATATTAGAGTAATATCTTTACGGATCTATTGCTTTTCAGCTTTTCATCTTATTTGTATGCCAATACTTATTGAAATTTGATCACATAAATATAAAACATAAAAACCAAACTTCATATTTTTATGGCTAGTTTTACTGGATAAATGAATGAAATCATTAACTCCAGCAGTGTTTTCTTTTGTTTTGTTGATAAACAAATACTTTTTTGAATACCTGGAGCCTTGAACTCTGAGAAAAGCTGAAGCAAATCTTAACCACAAGAGTGTATGTGAATCACTGGAAGAGCAGAACGTGAAGCATAGGCCTATGCTGTTTGTAAAGTACCATCATGACTTGTGTATATATGACTCGTGTTCTATGAGTACGGCTTTACTATTACTTAGTTCCCTCAAGAATACTCACTGCAATCATGAGAAATAAATTTCTACTGTAATTTTGTCCTGCTCTGGCAGGGGGGTTGGACTCACTGATCTTCGGAGGTCCCTTCCTACCCCGAACATGCTGTGATTCTGTGATTATATTCATTGCACGTAGCTCTCTTGCCCACCTGGGATGAATGGCAAGACTACCATCAACTCCAGCAACTGACAGTCAAATCCATGATTTGAAAGTGAGCTCAAATTGCAGTGGACACCGTCAGTGTTTCCATAGCTTAGAGAAGCAGATGTTGATTCATGACCTGAAAAGTATCAAGCATCTGTAACTTTTACTGAAGTCAAATTATAAAGGCTTGACACCTCCCAGCACTTGTCCTGCTATTCTCAACATCTAGATTGTAGATAGAGGAGAGAAAATGGCAGCTTAGCGGGAATATCCTGGGTCTAGGAGAAACTGAATGAGGCCTTGGAGGTTGGACAATGATGCCTAGGGATGAACATAACACAGTACCTAGGAATAGACAGCGAGAACCCTTGTCGTTCACTGCTTACACTGCTTGGCCACATGTCGGTCCTTCAGTTCACCAACAGCATCAGACTATGTGGAATGCTTCCAGAAGGATATGAATAGATGTTTTGGTGCAGGGGCTGATGGTTTTGCAGGTTTTGCTCACCTGGTATGTCAGTGCAGCACTGATGTCACACAGAGCATACATAACACTTGTGTTTCTTTTCAGTGCAAGGCCCCGTGCATTGGCATTTGTTCTGTGTGTTGGTAAGATAATTATTAACTTCGTGTTAGAAAAAAACTCTTGCTGACTTAGAGGAATTATGTAAAAATGATTTGGTATAAATTGTTTCACAGTATTCCTTAATTGTTCTGTCTCAATTGACCACTGTTAAAACCAGCTACTATTTATCTTCCTTTTCTTTTGAAAATTGCTGTGAACTCATAAAGGTTTATCCAATGTCCATTGAAGTCAGTGGAATATAAAAGGTCTTTTAACAGCAAATTAATTTTTTTCTGGAGGATTGAATGGCTTTAGGTAAATGGCAAATTAAGTAATGTAAATTATCATTAGCCTAAAGTGTTTTTCTAATTTTATTAGTTTTACTACAGTATCCAGACCAGGTTCCCATCTCAACTGCACTGCTGTGAACTCAGATAACTGTTGACTTAGAGATACTAAACTTTTTCTGAACATTTACTAATGTAATAGATGAAAATCCAGACCCCTTTGTCCTTCTTGGTGGGACTTAAAATGCAGGTTTCCTTTGCTGTTTTTCCAGGTGATATTTCTGGTGCGCACTGCAGTAGTCAAACTCTGTTGGAATCAGTCTTGTTGCAAGACACATGTTTTTTACATTTACCATTCCATGTTCTTTGGAGAAGAAAAAGCGATACACTTGCACATACAATAGCTTTTTACCTTACTGATGCTTTAAATCCTCAATTTCTTGAGGATATAATAACTTAAGTTATTAAAAACTATCAAACAAACAAAAAAAATCAAAACCAACCAAAACTTGAGCTTTTTCTCCAGGTTCTACTGAAAAGGAACAAGGAAAGCACAATTTCTACCATATGCAATGTCAGTTATTTAATGTCTGTCTCCTTAATAAAATCTAGGGGAAGTTTATTTTCTTTAGGTAGCCTTGTAAATAACAGGGTTTATAAACAAGTGTCCGTATCCATATGGGCACCCATCTGGTGGTGAAGAATCCCAAGATAAAAGTGAGGAAAAGCTGCTAAGACTGTTATTTACACAGTTTGCAAATGATAAATCCCAATATCACAATGATAACTTATTTTTTTTCTGAAGAGTCTTGAGTCATGAGCAACCTTGCTGGTACTTCCCAAGGAGGAATTATTATAAACATAATTATATGATGAAACTTTGATATACAGGGGAATTAAAAATAAAAGAACTTTGTGGGGGAAAGCGCAGAGATTATGTGATGAGCACCTACTTGACCCTGCTCTCAAAGATCTGCCTCCATTTTTGGATTATTTTTGGATTCAGTATTCCTGAAAAGAAGCTAGGTTATATAAGAAGCCAAAGCAAAGGTGGTTTTAAACTGTTTTAATTCTGTGTCTGGAGTTATCCCAACAATTCCTTTTTATTGACAACACCTAGGTGGCTGCACTCTGGGCATAAATACTTCTGTCAGCTTTCGGCACAGGAGCTGCCCCGAGTCTCTTTCTGTGGTATGTTATTCTCTGTGTCTCATACCCAGAGTCCAGACACTGAGCAAAGAACTCAGGATCCTGCCTAGGGGGAATCAGACCTCTAAATGTCATGTGTTAGCTTCCAGGCATAGGAGTCTCTTACTCTGTCTAGCTTAGGAAGCAAAAAAGTACACTTGGGGAATTCCTATCTTTGGTGCAGAAGTATTCATGTTCTTTTCAATAGCAAATAGGATAGTGCCAGAAATCATTTCTGCCAATTTTTATTACTTAAACAGTATTCTAACGTGATTTGAGGAAATTAACTAGATAAAAGACTCTCAACTGAATATTTTGGAATACAGAATGATTAATCTTCCAGCAAGATCTGAAAGAATTTCTGATGTGTAGAGTGTTTTGATTGGTAGTCAAAGGGAAGAGTTTCAAAGGTCAGGACAAAAGAGGAATGCAGAATTTATCCTGGGAAAGATTGGAGTTTGCTATATAAGCAAGTTAAATTTACATCAAACCTGAAGAGAGGTTAATATCATTTAAATTGTCAGAGCTGGAAAACAAATGACTATTCTGTCTGTTATTCGACCACAGAGGTGCACGACACGTGCAATAAAGATTAAGAAGCTCAAGCTGTTATTGCAGGTATGCCTGCTAATTGCCAAACTTTGGATCAGAACTTCAGTTCTTGTAAGATTTTCTGAATGCAATTAGTTTATATCATCCCTAAGTCTGCATCAAAAGAATTTATAGCAAGTCACATTCCTCCTCTGATTAGTGACTGTAAAAGCTGTGTTGTATCATTCCAAACACACAGCATTTCAGGGGCTTTGAGTCCAATGTGATCACTTTACCAGCAAAAAGATATGTACTCATTTCTTTTCCTTAGCTGTCAGAGCCGGTAACTCAGTTTGGAATATGGCAGTCAAACTGTGCTTTTCTCTGCTGGCACTTTATTGCCAGCAGTAACAATTCAATAACACCTCCATAACCCTATTGCCATTTGCTTGTCCCCGAAGTTACACCAAGAGAAAACTGCTTTGCAGAAAATAACCTTTGTAGGGATGGAAACTGGCATCGTGTGGAGACAGTGGAACATAACCCGAAGACAATATGGATAAAAATGTGACACCACCTTTATTGCCACTAGTGATGCAGAAGTAGAAAAAAGCCTCTGAGCCGTGTCTGCTCAGGGGGTCTAGATACGAGAGCTGGCTCTTGAGGAGTTGGCTGGGGAGTCAGAAGCTCTGGGCATGTAGGTACATTCTGGAGCAAACATGGGCCTGAAACACAACCACCAGACCCTCGGTGGGTATGGCCACCTGGCAAAACCCCAGCTTTGGTTATCACAGTCTGAGCACAGGCTTGACTTTGCAAAGCTGGAAGCAGTGAAGGAAAAAAACCCTCAAACTTCAAAGCAGACTTATTGAGAGGAAAATCACTGACATGAGATGCTTACAGAGCTCCATAGTCATTTTAAAGAGCAAAAGCACAATGTAAATAGCTATCAACAGAGAACTTACAGGACTAAAATTTTCTACAGCAAAGCAGGTATAATGAGATGCTGAAGAAAAGAGAAATCTGTGCTTGTATTGTTAGGGTGGATGAAGGGTGTGGATGTGTGTCTCTGAATAGAGTGTTATTACTTATCAACCTGAATGACATCTAGAGATAGCTCAGCTGTTATGATACCCATATTTCATATTGTACTTCATAAGAATTCTCATCTAAGCGTGGTACTGGTTGTGATAATGCAGCTTTGTTTGTGTTTTTGATTCTGTTGACTTAAGTATGACTGGTTTGTATTTGTTTGCAACAGTTACACGTGCAGGCTGTGCTATGCACTTCGTGTTCTCCCTCAGAATTTACCCCAAGATGTGAGGTGAGGTGTGGTGTTTAAACCCTCAGAGAATAAAGGGGTTGTTGGTAGATGAAATGCTTATGAGAAATCCAGGTAGACCAATCACCCAAGTAGGAAGAAATCTTTGTGGGGCAGGAGGAACTTACTGAGCTGGGATCTGTCTGTTATATATGTCGATTTTTGAGATATTTGTGTTTAATAAGAAAGAAGCTGTTACTGCAGCCTGCTAAGGAAATGGCAAAAGAATCATGTCAGATGTGGGGAGGAGTAACCTTGAACTGCAGCCTGTCCTGCGGGAGTAAGGGACTGTTCTCCTCTTTAGCTAGAAATGAGCATTTTCCTGCTCAAAGGGCTTATTTATGGGCCAGTTGATTCTTTATAATATTGATTTTTCTCTGGGAAGCTGAGACAGTGAGGAGGATATTAGATGATGGAGTGGTAAACACCTCAGATTACTTGAGTGTTGACACTAGCAGCCTAATTGAAGGAGTCCAAGGTAGGTCCCATTTATGACCAGAGATGAGAGACATAGGAGAGCACTTGAGCTGCAATTTTCTGAAGAGAAATAGAGAGGTATGGCCAAAATGCAGTCTCCGAGCCCACACAGCCTACTGTGAGAAGGTTCACAGGAGGGAGCAGTGGTCAGTTACCTGATAAGCTCTTCCAGCTGGGAGGGTCATGATAATTCCTAATGTCTGGGGATGAAGCGGGGAAGTGTCTTCTAAATTACTGGAGAATTAATGGAAGGTATGCTCACTGTCTCATTCTGCCCTATTTTCCCCAAAGATATTCTGCTTATTTTTAAGCATTACTGCCTTCAGGATCTAAGGGAACCCCACTGCTTATTCCTGAAAGCTATGACTTTATTAGTCATAAATTTTCCTAATAGAACCAACCAAGAATAGGTCAACTAGTACAACTAGACAGAGAGCACAGCAGGAATTACTGCTTTGATTGTCTTCATTATTTCTTGACACCTCCTTGGCTTCTTTTGCACTTTGATGGAATGTTGCGTTTCTCAACTACGAGATGTTCCAGTTGTAACAACATGTGCCAGGAATGGTGTATACCCCTTCAAAAATTAAGGAAAATAATAAATTGTCTTATTGATAATTTAAAAATTAACTTTGCTTGCTCAAAACCTTCTGCTCTGGACCTTGTGCTAGATTATTCTTCGAAGAGTCTTCCTTTACTACTGTCCGATGTAGTGTTTCCTTCACCTAAGAAGCGATATTTATTTACCAGACCAAAAATACAGGTTAGATTTATGTTAAATGCAGTGAGACAAGTCTTTAGCAGCATCAGTCAGCGTGACTTCCTTGAAATCCATGGTGCTATATTAGTATGTCAGAAACTGATGTGACCATTACATATCATCCATGCATACTTGTGCAAGGCCTATCTTGGCCACATACAAAATCTCATTTAAGGTCCCATTTCACTTAGGTATTTTAATAGTTGCCAGAATTTAAGCATGTCATTCAGTTGGTTGCAGAAGGATTCGTCGTGTATTTAAACACCCCGCTGAGCTGCGATAAGGAAAATAAGTGAGAGACATAAAGGATAATTTAAAAGAGTGGGATATGCCAGCATACTGGAATACTCTGAAATGTATATCCTCCTTTTTTCCCCAAAAACAAAGAGAAAATCAAAAAACTAACTTCTCTGCAGGGTTCCTGGTGAAGGATTTGCCAAGTCAGCAAATTCCTTTACTGTTTGCTTTGGAGTGCATTACCTTCACTTTGCAGTTGCTTTCCCTGTAACATAGACCTGTTCTTTGTTGCTTGACCTCCTCTCTTTCTCTGTTTCTGTAAAAACTGCTCTTTATTAAAAAGCCCTTCTGCTCAAAAGATTGTCAAGTGCTGCAGTTTCTATTTTCAGTTTGAGGTTAAAAGCTCTTTGTTATTTTCACAATTCTCTCCCTTCTTCTGACTTTCAGAACTACAGAAAGGCTATCTAATTCCTATCACAACAATCCAGGCAAAAACACACACTCATCAAATTAGGCCAGCTGAACATAAGAACAAATCCTGTCATGTCTTAAACTGCATTTGGAGTAATATGCTTGAGGAACTGAAAAGTGATCATATAGAAGAGATGCTCAAAAAAATAAGCCCAGGAAAAGGATTTTTATGGCAGTACAGTATTGTCCTCCCCAGGTGTTGTGTGGCACAGTCTGATTTCACAGAATCACAGAATGTTAGGGGTTGGAAGGGGCCTCAGAAGATCAATTTGCTAATTGAAGAGTGGCCAAAGGAAGATTTCAGTGTGATCCAACAACACAGTTGACAACTAAATGTGGAGCACTTTGGGAAAAACACTGTAACAGACCAAGAAACTTGTCTAATCATGGACAGAAATATAACTAAATTTATGGTAAATATGACTTTGTAAGAGCAGGTGCAGATGTGCAAACAGTTGAGCCAAGCCCTGAATGGTATGACATTACTCTCCAGTTTCTTGTTTCTGTTTGAAATGACTGACAGATTATTAATCTAATGCATCTAAGAAAATGAGTAAATTATGCTGGACCTGTGTGTCCAGAAGCTTCACCAGTACCCAGTAAGTCTTGTTTAGTCACCTTAGTCAGTCATTTGGGTTTGTCGGGGTTTAGGGTTAGGACAGCCCCTTGGAACTGTAACAGCCACTCTCTGTTAACCCCCCTCCCTCCCCAAAGGGGAACAGAAAGGGAATGAGGGAGAGAGAATCAGACATTAGAAAGGGAATTGGAACAGCTTTAATCACAGGTATCACAGGGTGTCAGGGGTTGGAAGGGATCTTGGAGATCTTCAAGTCCAAGCCCCCTGCCAGAGCAGGACCATACAATCCAGCACAGGTCACAAAGGAATGCAGACAGGTGGGTTTGGAAAATCAGAGAAGGAGACTCCACAACCAATATGGGGAGCCTGTTCCAGTGCCCTGTGACCCTTGCAGTAAAGAAGTTCCTCCTCATGTTAAGGTGGAACCTCCTGTGCTCCAGCTTACACCCATTCCTCCTTATCACAGGGCACGAGTGAGAAGAGGCTGTCCCTTTCCTCTTGACA
>VWZY01005198.1:287495-298762 GCA_013399075.1 Chloroceryle aenea | reverse complement strand
CCATTGGCCTGCCTGGCCACAAGGGCACATTGCTGTCCCATGGAGAACTTGTCTACCAGGACTCCCAAGTGCTTCTCACTGCCAGCAGCAGCCACTGCCTGTGCCAACAGCTGCTGCCTGCAGCCAGGGCAGGGAGGCAGAAGAGCTGAGCTGGGAAGGGAAATCACTGACCAGAACCAGGCCTGTTCTCACTCAAATCAGGACAGTGTTTAACTCAGTGGAGAGAATGCCAAAAACCCCACATCATTTGTCAAAACTTTACACTCTGGGTGTTCTGCAGTTCCAGTTATTAAAGGACTGTACTAATTTTATATCTCATCCAACTTATATTGAAGTGTTTTGTCTTTGCAACTACGCGATTCCATAAACAGGAGACAAAGTTGTCAACTGATTGCCTATGATTCATCTTCATTTCAAGCTGCTGTTTAGAGTACACAGTATGCAGAAAGTCACAAAATCTGCTTTTTTTAACATAGGTTTGTTATGTATTATAAGAGACGGTGTGTGCCAATAACTGTAACATGGATGGGAATTTGGAAGCCCTAGAGCCTTGTCTTGATTCTTCACTAGAATCTATCAAAAACCTTTAAGCCCTTGCATTTCTTTCTACCTAAACTCCACCTCGAGAATGTGTAGTAATTAAGCCTTTCTTCTCTTCTTGTATTGCATTTTTTCCTGTTACTGCTCTATTTTTCAGTCAAACAATGAGCTCCAGTCTTCATTGCCTCACTCATCATTGATCAGATCCCTCACCAAATTGTGCCAATATCGTTATTACTTGTTTCTTACTTGAGAAAAATAAGTGAGAAAAATTAGCGACGATTTATCCCTTGAAACCAGACCACATTTTTAAGACAATACTTTTTATATCACTCTCTCCCCTCTTGACTATGTGATGTCACCAATTTAGCCACAAAGTGCAGAAAAATGTTTATTCTGTTTACTACATCAGCTTGCTCCCAGTTACAGCAGATGCATTTGCATCGCTTTTCAGTTCCGAGGTGTGTGAGAGGAGGAGATTCAAGTTAGGCTAAAGGCGAGCGCTTTCTGCTGAACAAATTGCTCTGCTTGCCGACAGTGGCAGCTGCTTCTGAATGCCTGTAACAATAACATTGGTATTAAGATTACAAGGTTTATGGGGCAGTGAAAATGTCTTTTTCTTTTGCTAGAACATGTGTCTGTATCGAACAGTTCCATTCATTCACAGAATCACAATATGTTCGGGGTTGGAAGGGACCTCTGGAGATCATTGAGTCCAACCCCCCTGCCAGAGCAGGGTCACCCAGGGCAGGCCACATAGGAACAGATCCAGGTGGGGTTTGAAAGTCTCTAGAGAAGGAGGTTCCACAACCTTTGTTTCAGGCTCCGCCACCCTCACAGGAAAGAAGTTTTTTCTCCTGATGAGGTGGCACTTCCTGGGTTCCAGCTGGTGACCCTCTGCAGAGCCTTCCTACCTTCCAGCAGATCAACACACCTACATAACTTGTGTGATCTTCAAACTTACTGAGGGTGCCTCGGTCCCCTCGTCCAGATCAGTGATAAAGGTATTAAACAGAATTGGCCCCAGGACTGAGCCCTGTGGAATACCACTTGTGACTGAAAGAATTCCAAAAACCTGCTTAGAAGGAATTATAAGGAAATTATAAATAATTAAATATGAAGAAATTTTAATAAATTACAAAGAAAGAGTTCTAAACTTACCAAAATAAAACATCTGGCCATTCACCTTCTTGGCAGAAGCCTCTGGGAATGACTGATGCCTCCTAGTCTGGCACAAACACAATGGTTTGCCAGTGCTGTAAATTCCTCTGTTGTCTGTACATCCTGATTAAAACCTTGGTGCTGTTCCTACAGTCCGTGAACTAATAGCAGGCTCAATACATCGGCAGAGACAGCAAATGAACTGATAACAAACTAAATTTGCTTAACTAAATTAATTACATGGCAATGCTAAGAAAACTGAGTTAAGTGCCTTCAAAAAGTACAGACTTTCTTCCTGGGGTGGGGAGTCTGTGGGGAAGACAAGATTTAAATGGTGACTCCAGGAAAGAAATATCTTTTAAATATAATGTGCATATGCATGGAACACTTTATGTTTTTAACACATAATCTGGATTTGCTGTTGCTTGGAGGGTGAGCAGGGATAAGTCTGAGAAGGATATGTGCTAAATGAAAATAGAAAGGTTTCAAAGATTTAACTATGCAGTAGAGGGGAGAAAATGCCCTTCAGGTTTTTTTCTTTCAATAATACAAGTTGGAGAAACACAAAGTGGCAGAGAAGCAGTTGGAAGGAAAATGCACAGTAATTACCGAGGCTTTTGAGGTTCCATGGAGATTTTTTGCAGGGCCAAGTTCTCTCTGACTGCTCGCGCTACAGTTGCGCTGTTGTGACCGGGGAAGGGAAATCCATAGGGAGCTTAATTTTTCCTACTAACCACATTTCTGACAAATTATGCCACATAGTTTTTGGTTTCGGCAAGTGGGTCAGCCCTGTAGAGTGGAAGGTGTCCATGTGTGTGCCCCAACTCCTTCAGCACCTCTGCAGGAGAAGAACTATTCACAGTTAGGTTTCCCTCTGGACTCCGGTGTTTCCACTCTTCCTGCCTGCTCTCTAGCAGTTCTGTAGATGGATTTACCCTGCCTCCAACAGGATTTTTTCCAGCCACAGAAAGCCACTATAGCAAAGCAATAGAAGTTCTGGCTGCACTGATAATATCCTCCATTTTCCTCAGGGCTGAAGGCTGATAAATCCTTTACATAACTTATCCCATCTCTTGGTCTCTGCTCAGATTTCCTTTTTCGTCCTATCAGCCTTGCCTTGAACCGAGAGCAGATTTAGCTGTAGACTTGAACCACAGACAGGCAGAAAGATGGGCAATAGAAACCTAGGAATCTGTTCTTCCACCTGATTGTGAGAGTTGTGAGCTCTTCCAGGCTGTTATTGCTGGAGGTTTGCCAATTTTCAGCCTTGATGTATGAAAAGTATTTATGAAATTGTTCACAAGTAGCTTGTTGGGAAGACTATTCTGACATGTAGCTCTCCTCCCAGTTCCACAAAGTGGTGCAGTGGAAAAAGATAAAATTTATATTTAATGAAGTAATATTTCAACCAGTGTAAGCAACTCTGTGTCTATTGCAGCCAGCTCTTGCCAAGTTTTCTATAAAACTGTGGCTTTCACCCGACGTTTATGTCTTGAATAAAGCCACAGTTGAGGTCAGTATGTTTTCATGCTGAGAATGTTAGCAAAATGAAAACAGTCAGAAAAGTTTGGCCTTTGCAGCAGGACAGCAACCCAGAATTTATTAACAGGAGCAAAGCAGGACAGAAAGCAATCGTACGTGTATTCCTTTAAATTAAGGGGATTATTGTAATGGGACATCTGGTACTTTAAAGTGCTGATTGCAAAGTCACTATGCTGTATCATTTTAATCCCCATAAGTAAATGCTCCCTTCCAGCTTCCTTTCCTGTGTAAGTTATTCTCCTGCTTGCTGACCTTGTGTATGGGAAGAACAAATCCAAGGACGAAACGTTGAGAAGCAATTTGATTTCGTAGACACTTTGTCAAGCTCTATCCCCGGAACTTCTGGGGATGTGAGAGAGGAGTGAGGCTATGCTGTATGGCTAAATCACACGCTTTAACATCTCAGCTTCAGTTCGACACGACAGGACTTCAGGCAGACCCAGAGTTTCATATGGGAGAGGTTAAATAACTGAGAACATCTAAAGCAGAGCAGAACAAAATCAGGCAGTGAGGGGTAAATGCCTACAGGCAGGCCAAAGCTACAGGAGAAAGAAAATTGCGAAGCTGTATATTCTGCCTAAGAAAAGAAATGTACTTGTGATGAAGGCTGGCTAAATTTACACCCATTTTGTACAGGAGATAACAATTATTGCCACTGTAATCCCGGATAATTCCTCAGCGTAATTAGCAGCCTCACCAAACTTTATACAGACGTGGTGGCTGGAGATTTGAGAAGTCTGGATAGCTGTTAGCCTTTGGATCACGTTAGCATTCTGCTTTTGTTTGGTTTAATCTGTTATTTCAAAAAGCAGATTATTTCCCATTTTAATTTTAAAGAGGACTCTTCAGAACAGATAAATAATCTTACTCTAGGCTGATAGTGCATAGCTATGTTTGAAAAAAATGTTTCGAGTTTTACTGCAGAAAGGACAGATTTATAATGCTGATTACTATGTTTATTTCTAAACATTGTTTCTGCTAAACATGCATTTGCTGTATAAGAGAACAGCCATCTGTGAATTTCTGAATTTCATTAAACAGATGATAAGTGTTTAGTGATAATGATTTCATTAAACAAATGCTAGTATTTTGTTTTCTGCAGGATTAATACATTTCATATACAAGAATTATCATAAACTAGTACAGGCTTAAACAATTTGCAAACTGGAAATAGTCCCAAAACTGTATCATTTGTTTAGCAGATTCAGATTAATTAAGAAAAACAGGTTACATGTCTTAATTATTAACAAAAATCCCTCTGAAATTAAACAAGAAACAAACATAGGGTTTTTGTTACCTTCTGCAATTTATTTTTTTTTTAAACGCAGCTGTTCTCTCACAAGCATTTAAATGAAAGATTTCTTTAAAAGACTTCAGCAGAAAGACACTTTTGAGCACACTTAAAAACCCAAACAAATGTTTTGCTTTTACTTATTGTGGCTGTTGAGGTGGCAGAGAGAGTCTCAATGAGTCTTTCAATCAAAGATCCTCACTAAGTGAGCAAAACTGTAGCTGAGCACTGCCAGCTCAGGGTGCTGTACGGGACTCCCAGCACAAAGCAAATGCTGACAACGAGCATCACCCAATGCAGGGAAGAGGGAGCTTTGAAGGCGTACGTAGTTTTTTAGTGGTTTCTGTTGCCCATGTTTGCAGAACCTTTCTCTTCTCTGCAATGATGTAGCTGCTGACAGCATCAATGACAGTTTGACATGACCTTTGTTCCCTTCCTTTGACTTTCAGCTCTTCTCTCATTTGCAAAAGCCTGAGTAGGAAACATCTTCATGCCTTCCTTCCTACTCCTCCTTGCACTGCCCCCCTGAGAGCACAAGAGAAAGGGATGAGTAAAATAGCAGAAAAAAAACCCCAAAACATCCATGGACATCTTCCCAGTGCTTCCAGATAATTCCATCTTTATTCACAGTTTATACCACAAATTTTTGTTATCTGTCAGTAGTACACGACCCTGCACTGAGTACAAGTGAGGTTTCACTCCATTCCTAGTGCGGTAGGTGGGACTCAGGACCAACCGTCTGTCCTCTGGATCCGCACAAGCCGGATTCAAGCTTATCCTTAGGTCAGTGGAGAATTTCAGGAGCCTTTTTACGCTGTGTTCAGTAATTACAATACTAATGGTAAATCTGGAGGGACTCTGAAGAACTTTCCTAACAGCTTCTCATCATCATGACATCTTGTTGCTGGAGTGCAGTTGGCTATCAGCTCCGCATAGCTAAATCTTTTCCCACTTTGCAGACGTTGTACTGATTCTCCGTTTTTCTACACCACTGGTGTTTTCCCATGTGGCACCATGTCTAATGCCCTAGTTAAATTCAGACAGATTTCATCTACTGTATTTCTTTTGTCTGGGTAATCAGTTATGGGTAATTGGGGTATCTGATTATTCAAGCGTTATCTATCCTTGGTTAACTATTTAGCATTTTATCTCATTTTCTGTTTACCTCATGTACCTACTGTTCCTCAATTATTTTTTTTAACCTATTGAAATACTGAACCTTTGGACTGTAATTTATTCCAATGATTCCCCTTCTCCCTCACTTGAAGATGAACATCTCTGGGTATACTGACACAAACCCTTTCTTGTCATTTAGCACGTCTTCATCAGACAGATCTCCTGGTGCCTGGAGAAGGGGACAATCCAGCTTTCCCACTTGACTTCTTTCCACCTTAAAGATGGGGCTTTCTTCTGCCACAATCTCTCGTCATTCCTTTGCCCTGTGCTCAGTGCCATCTTCCCCCTGGAAAATGAAGCTACTGTATTCCCAGGGGGAATACAAACAGCTCAGAGAAATGCTTTATGTAGTGCTCATCAGGAGTAAGAGTTCTTTGGAGCTGTAGAGGAGTACTGTGCTATTTTTCTTTATGTAAACAGGCCCTTCTTTGCATCCAGTCAAAGTAATTGCAAACAGCATTTTGACTATGAAAGCACAGAGGACTTCCCAGACTTAGATGAAAGTAGTTAGTTGAGGTTTATATAATTCTTGTTTGAATTCATTATACATGCATGGATACATGAATCTTGCAAGAACTTTTCTAACTATGTGTTTTGGTGCCTAAGGAATACCATTCAACAGAGATAAAAGCCCAAATCCAGCAGACCCTTGTATCAGAAATTCTTATCTAATTTTCGACATTTATAGAAGGATAATTGCCTTCCTTCTCTCACCCCCCACTGTTTTATCAAGGAGTTGGATAAACTTCTTTTCCTTGTAGAGGATGTAGCAAAAGTGTGAAATCCACTTAATCCTGATTGGCAATCCCAGTTCCTTTGCTGGCTTATACTGGGATTCTCATCAGGTCATTTACCTCAGCATTTTCAAGCGTCTTTGGCAGGCTAGTTGCCTCCTTTTCTTATTTCTGAGTATCTAATGTGAGAAGCCAAGACCTCAATTTCAACGGTCCAAAGCCACGTTACTCTGAGGTCAAAGAGATGGAGTCAAGAGGCTGTCAGGCTCCTGGCTGCCAGCTTCTGCCCACTGTAGGATGCACTGTTCAGAAACCCTTGCTTTACACACGCGTTAAATAACGGAAGTGATACGATGCACTGTTTCCTGAAGCCTTATCATTTCCCATACTTTCATGGATCAGATGAACGAAGGAAAGATAGGAAATTACCACTCTGCAGGAACCCGAATCTATCCCCCCTCCATTCTCTTCCAGACTTGGAAACATTTGGCTCTTGCAAATAATCTTTAATCAGATAGGTCACGCTGTTGAAGTCAATAGCTCCTTCTGTGAATAAGGACTACTCAGCAGGCTAAACATTTGCTGGACTGATTTCTAAGTGTTAAAATGCTCAGGGAAAACACAAAATGCTTTTTATAAATTCTTGTTGCTGCACTTCACATTTTACTACCAAGTGAAATTTTATTGCTAGTTGTCATTTATTAGAAGAAAAAACAACACACACACACACACAAAAAGAGAAATATGAGCAGAACCCAGATGGCATTCTGCTTTTTTACATAATTGCAAAATACTCACGTTATAGGCAATTTTCATTATAATAATAATCAAACTTGTGTAATCCTGTCACTGCACTGTCAGTATGATTATCACATTTGTTTAACAAAAAGTCGAATAACAATCGTAAAGAAAAACAGATAAATTAATGGTGGTCTCAACAGAGACACCGACGTGAAAAAGGTCCTGCCGCAAATGTAGCTCTCAGCACAGGGGGAGTCAGGATGAATTGTAGCATCGGTGTGAAATACTCCAGAGAAAAATAAGTGGTATGACAACAATCAGACAAGATCACAGAGGCAGTTAAGCCAGCTAGCAAAGATTTTACCATGTCCCTTGTGAACATCTGAAAGGAGCACTCAGAAACCTGCTGTGTTTCTTTTCTTTGCCATGCCGAGAACAATAATACTTGAGAGCATCTTTGTTATATGGGCTTTGGCTGTGAAGAATTTCTGGGACATGAAGAAAGAATCAAAATATAACAGGAACAGTAAGAGACAGGCAGAGTGTTCTTGCAGCATCCCAGAAAAAGACATCACAAATTTAGCATCACAGGTTGCGCAGGAAGGAAGGGAGTCTCACAATTCAAGCCTTGCAATGGCAGCACAGACAGACATTGAAACTGCGAAGTGCTGCTCTAGGATTAGTGTGCCACAGGTTGGAGACAGTGTTGGTGGCTACTGTGGTGGTTTGTCCTCGGCTGGAAACCAGGAGCCCACTGAGACGATCTATAACTTTCCCTCCGTCCTCTCAGCTGGACCAGAGGAAAGAAGATGAAACTTGTGGGTTAAGACAAAGGCAGTTTAATGAAAAGCAGAGCAAAAGCCATGTGAAAGCAAAAACAAACAGAGTTTTATTCTCTACTTTTCATCAGCAGGTGATGCCCGGCCCCTTTTTGGGAAGTAGGGCTTCAAAAGCATAGCGGTTCCTCTGGAGGCAAGTGGATGCAACCCCCCTTCCTCTTTTTTCTAGCTTATATAGTTCAGCTGACTTCATACAGTCTGGAATATTCCTTTGATCAGCTTGGGTCAGCTGTCCCAGTTGTGTCCTCTCCCAAGATCTTGTCCCCCCCATCCCACTGCAGGGGGAATGTTGGAAACCAGCCTTGGTGCCAAGCACAGCACTGGGAGGGCTGCTCTGGGGAAATTAACTCCAGCTCAGGCAGACCCAATACAGCTACAGAGGCAAGAGTTGTGAGCACCAAAACCACTACAGTAACCCCCGAAATCAAGAGAAACAGTTATGACTACTGTCTGTAAAAGCCTGCATGAAAATCTTGCCTTGAATCTTGGTGATGGACTGTCTGCAGACTATAATGACCACTGTTGCAATCTGACGTCTGGTAAGATAACAGTTTGTGAGGAGGAATAAGGACTGTCCCTTAACACCAGGAGGCTTTGTAACAGCTAGTCAAAGTCTCCAGCTTCAAACTTTTGAGTTTGCAGCCAATCTGCTGCAAAGCCCTGAAGTGAGCACCCTGGGGAGGAAGATCCTCTATGTTCCTGTGATTTTATGTCATAGAATTCATAGAATCATAAAGGTTTGAAATGACCTTCCAGATCATCAAGTCCAACCATCTACTAAACATTATCAGGACCACTAAACCCTGTCCTGAAGTGCCACATCTGGATATTTATTGATCCCCTGCAGAGATGGTGATTCAACCCCATCCCTGGGCAGCCTGTTCCAAGGCCTCACCACTCTCTCAGCAAAGAAAGTTTTCCTCATATCCAACCTAAACCTCCCCTGGAGAAACTTAAGCCCATAATCCCCTCATAAGTGGGGAAGAACAGCTCCTCAGAGCTCTCTCTTCAGCTAGAACACTGGCAGGCAGCTCTGATGTGGTGACTCAATTGCAGAAGCAAAGAAGAAGCCTCTCTTCAGTTTCAACCTGCTGCTGCCAGGGAGTGCTGCCTCCTCCAGGGCAGCAGTTTTGGCTGGAACCAGTGTTCAGCTCATCAATCCTTTGCATACTGCTGGCTTTCAAATCCAGTTTACATAAACCATGCTGGCCTTGTAAACCACTGAAGCCTAGGTGGCCTTAAAACACCAGCTTGTCTTTCTAAGCATTCAGGACCGCACGCATCTCTTTTATAATCCCCAAGGCATCTAATTTCTGCCTGTTGACATTCACATGCTTCTCAGGAATGTAGAGGAAGACCTGAAGTTGGATTTTCAAAGGCTTTTTCTTCTGAGCACAACTGAGATCTTACAGAAGAAACACCTGGAGCCCAGCCAGTGTCTGCTTTCTAATGTGGTCACAGTGCTGATTTATGATGCAGGAGGTGTGGATTCAGTCTTTTATTCTACAGAGATCTTTGAACCCACACTCTAGGCAAGGAGACGACCACAAGGCTACTGGATGCTTTGGTGCTAATTTCTTATCTTGTTTTGGTGCCATTCCAAACTTTTAGGAATGAGTGTTTTTATAGTGTGGCTAAGGGGGATGATTATTTATGGATAGATCTGGGATTTCTTTTTCTTTTTCTTTTTTTTTTTTTTTAGAGCCATGACAGTTTTGTTGGTTTTGGTAAGTAAAAAAGATGCAGGAAAATGCATGGTTATTATCTGGAAAGCTTTGGTAACTTCATCATGAGGATTTCAAGAAGCTCTTTCACTGTTTGGGGTTTTTTTGAGAGTTCATATGCTTTTAAAAGACAAGAGTGCAACAGCATGGAGATCTGTGCTGAAGACAGTGCTCGTTTATCAAATCTGAGGTGTTACCTGCTACAGATAGTTCTGAAAATCTCCAGTTCTGAGTTTTCTCAGCAATGCCTGAACTTGAAATTTGAGTACTGAAGGAGACTTTGGCAATACAGAGGGATGAAAAGAAAAAAAAATCCCCAACCTGAGCAATATCTACATAAAACACTTATAAATAAAGCCACAAATGAATACCATGGCAACAAGGAAGGAAAAAAGATCACGCTATTCATTATAAAAGACAAATCATATGCTATCTTTATTGCAAGCTTTATAATCTCTCTTCCTGCTCTCTCTTACAGCATCATAATACACAATCTGGGTTAAAGTGCTATGGTACTATTATTTCCCCTCCAATATAAAAGTCTGACTTACAGGAAAATGTCACCGAGAAAATACATTCTATCTGTAAGCAAACCAAAATACTGCTTTTTTAAATAGGGCATTTGGCATATAAACAAGCAAATAAAAAGCATTTAATCCATAACCAGCCATAAAATGAAGACTTGAAGCTAGGCAAGACAGTCTCAGAGTAGAAAAAAATCATCAGAGGTCAATAGCATGCACAAGATGTCAAGAATAGCTTCAAAATATTAGCACCTTCCTCTAATCTTCCTGCTTCTACCTTCTCATCTCTCTCTTGTGTTACAGCCACGTGCTAGTCCATATGTATAGGGCATCTCTCGTTTATTGCCTTTTCACACAGAGGAGCCTGTAATCTTAAAAGTCTTTAAGCTCTACACGTGTAAAAGTTACTATTATTAAAATATTTTCTTGCTCTATATTTCTGCTATCTGCACCTCCTAGAAGTGCTGTCTCTTCTCAAATAGAATCATAGAATGGTAGGGGTTGGAAGGGACCTCTGGAGATCATTGAGTCCAACCCCCCTGCCGGAGCAGGCCACACAGGTACAGATCCAGGTGGGGTTTGAAAGTCTCCAGAGAAGGAGACTCCACAATCTCTCTGGGCAGCCTGTCCCAGGGTCCGTCACTCTCACAGCAAAGAATTTTTTCCTTCTGTGGAGATGGAACTTCCTGGATTCCAGTCTGTGACCATTGCCCCTCATCCTGTCACAGGCTACCACTGAAAAGAGACCGGCTCCTTCTACTTGACCCCCACCCTTCAGATATTTGTAGGATATATTCATAGGATCCCCTCTCAGGCTTCTCCCGACTAAACAGCCCCACTTCTCTTACTCTTTTCATCACAGGAGAGATGTTCCAGTCCCTTCATCATCCTCATAGCCTCCATTGGACTCTCTATAGTATTTCTCTATCCCTCTTGAACTGGGGAGACCAGCAGTGAACACTCCCGATGTGGCCTCACTGGCGCAGAGTCGAGAG
>VWZY01005198.1:247053-287470 GCA_013399075.1 Chloroceryle aenea | reverse complement strand
CTCACTTGACCTGCTGCCCACACTTTTTTTAATGCCTCCCCCCCAGGAGCCCATTGGTCTTCCTGGCCACAGGGGCTCTTTGCCGTCCCATGGAGAACTTATTGTCCACCAGTACTCCCAGGTCCTTCTTCCAGCAGGTCTGTTCCTCCCCTGTACTGGTGTGTGGTGTTATTCCTCCCCAGGTGTAGGACTCTGCACTTGCCCTCATATACATAGTTGGTTCCATTGAGTTTTCAATACCAGGTTGCAGAATAGGGTCCATAAGTGAATTTGACTCGTTAATAAGGATTTAGAGCAATTAGAGCATGATTCACTTGACAAAATGTCCAATATTCATATTAAAAAGCAAGGAACCATGTTCTGAGCTTCTTTGACTAGTATGGGAAACTGAGAACTTGTACACATGGACATATCTGGGTAAGCCATCTGAATCCCACTCCATCTATGAATGAAACAATCCAGTGCCTTACGGTTTTAAGGTAATTAATCGTTGTTTCTTTAGCATAGTCTTGCAAAATGTCCAATAGGGGAATTGTCTTCAGCACACATACTGTTCTGGAGGGATTTTCCAGGACTCTGTGTTAGCTATTTTCTGGCAAAACTGTTAAACTCAGTCTAGGTCTTATGGATGAAGATACCTCCAAAAAGACTCATCGGTGCTGGAGGACATGGCTGAAGAGATGGCTGAACCATCTTTGTGCTTGAGAACTGTGGGTCTTCATTCTTTGTGGGCTGGATGAGTGTCTGTGGCAGGGAAGGGGAAGAGAGAGGGGTACACATTTAACATGTTCTGCCCACTGATCTGTAACTGTTCTTCAGATCTTCGAACTTGCTCTTGACTACTGGATATAAAGAAAACGAGCAGGGTGTTTCACATGATCTGAATATTCCAAGTTAGAAGAGAGGCACATTGATAGGAAGTTTCATACCGTAGTTAGGAAACATAAGTTTCTCTTTATTGTTTCTCTTAGTTTTCTCACTTTTGTTTTTCCAATTATTTTGATTAAATTTCCCCCTATGATGTTATTTTTCTTGTGGACATCTAATAGCAGGTTAAAAAAAAAAAAAAAAAAAAAAAAAAAAAAAATCACAGCCGACAATAGGGCAAAGAATTGCTGTGGCTTTTATTGGTTTCTTTTTTTCTTTAGAAGTTACAGCTGTAGAACTTTAAATACTACATAAAACACCAGAATGACTCTGAAATGGTGTAATAATATAACATAAAAAAAAATGCTGCCCTAAATTAAAATTTACATCTATTCTTGCCTCTCTGTGTTGATCCATTTTTAAAGCACTTGCAAGATTTGTTGTTATTCTGAGGCTAGGGAATAGACTCCAGTACTCTTGTGGAAGGACAAACTGTATTCCTACTGGTTGATAAAAGCAAGAGAAAATTAATTAAGTTCTGTCACATAAATGAATAATAAAAATAATCTCTTCTTGGGGAAACTGCAAGGTCAGTTTGTTTCCTTACGTTGATCAAAGTGGTCACTTCCTCCTTGTTTTTGTCTTACTGAAATATTTTTTGGCCTAATCCTGCTGTTACGAGACAGTTCCATTAGATCCTACATTGTCTATGTAATGTGAACATCAGCTTTTCTCTAGGCTCACAACCATAGGGATGTGTCCAAAAGGCAGATTTAAAAAACAACACCAACAAACGAAACAGGTAATTAATTTAAAGTCCATTTATTTATCTTTTTTTTCCATTCTTAATCCTGCAAGAGATCTGAGACCCTCCGGCGAGGATCTTTCCTCAGTGCAAGGTGCAGTAGAATTCCCTCATTAGCTATGTCTTATTTCTAAAAAAATCACCAAGGAGGTGTCACCGTCTATAGAAAGGCGCAGGTAAGAGCACAATGGAGCGGGAGGAAGGCTGCATGTTCAGATTGATTGTCTTTACACTTATCTACCTGGAATTCAGTAAATCAATGTCAGATGTATATAGAATGAAGAGATACAAATAGCTGAAGATCCTCGTCTTCTGGCCAGACCTTGTAATTTGTTACAGCAAGCACGGGTGGAGGACATTCTTGAAGAGACTTTTAAGACAGACTTGAAAGAGGGATGAACTTTAGAGATGATTCCTGAGTGGTAGATTAGACATGAAGAGTTTATTGAAGAGCATATAAGGGCTTCTGAAGTGAAGAGTGGTGTGATAAGGAGAGACCTGGAAAGTAGGAGGTCATGAAAATGGGCAAGGGCAACTATTTTGTTCAGATAAAGATGCAGAGGTAACTTCCATTTGATGACGGTGACTCACAGAGGAATTGTGAAGGGACTCAAGAAAATAGATGCAGTGCCTATAAAAAACTATCAGCACATCAGAGATCACATTTAAAAGTAGAGTAGCAATCAGGAGGACAGGGGTGAAATCTATCATTCTAACTTTCTTTAGGCAATGCACATGGAAAGGATGGCATGGATAAGAGACCAAGAAACCCCTTTTGCTTCAGCTATGTTTGGTTGCTAGCAAGGAGACAAGTACCACAGATGAAGGTTGATGGAAGAGACATGCTAAGGATTGAGAAGCATGCTTGCAGGCACTGGTCAAAGTTGGTTGAATAATATCCTTGCCAGTGCAGAAGTTGAGTTCCTGGGGACTCCACAGAAGTGCAAAGGTAGAAAAGTAAAATCGTAAAATCTAAAAAATGGAAAAAGTAAAGGCACAAGAAGAAAAGAGGGAGGAGGAACCTGGAGTTACAGGCTACCTACTTACAGAGAGCCAGAAAAAGTCTGATTTTAAGGAAGATTGTGTCTGACTGCATGAAGTGTCTGAGGGGTCAAGGGAGATGAGAAGAAAATAGTCACTTGAGTTTTGTTATGACTAAGAGCTCTCTGAAAACCTTGAACAGAAGAGCAGAAAGAAGGAGCCACTGACAACCAGAAATCATCCAAAATCCAGAAGGAGCTCAACACCTCCTGTAAATACAAATAGATCTGCCTACCACAAATTTTATTTATCCCGTGGTGTCTTATCATACAAGAGCAGTGTTTCAAAAATAGTACTTCATGACTGAGAAAAGCATCACAGTGGGTTCTTGCCTGAGAACACAACCACACTCCCTGACGTTTCCAGGAGATATCTGAAGGTCATTTATAACACTCAGAGGCTGGGCACTTTCAGCCTCTGCCTTTTGACTTCAGATCTTGTTTCCGTGACATCCTCTGTCAGTTTGGATAATGGGAAGTGTCAGAGTGGCCAGGAGCTCCCACCCACCTCCTTCCACACAAGGGACTCTCTTGTGCTTTGTCTAATGGCAAACCAGGGGCTGCTACGCCATCCCTTGAAGTGAGCATAAATCAGGAGTCAGTTGTCCATTCTGATCAGGCTTAGCCATAATATATGCCACATGAAGTTTCAAGTGACTAGAATTAGCTTACACACAGTAAACATTTCAGGTCTAATCTGATCATTTTAAGTGAAAACTAGTGAGCTTTAACTGTAGGGAAGAAAAAGCCATGCTATAATCGATAAAGAAGGAATGATCTGAGAGAGGGGACCAGCATGTCTGGTTAATCATCCTACCAGCTGATCAGATTTATGATAGGAAGCAAATTAATCACATTTTAAAAAAAATAAAATAAAAATTAATGGGGTTTATACTATAGAAACCTTAACCACATCCTTTGCTGTGGTAATTTGATTTGTGAAGATTTCCTCCGAGACAGCAGTGGGTTATGTTTACATCTGAAACATATACAAATATTCATCATTCTTTTCTAGCAGCTATTGTATGAATGTCTTCCTGGGCACTTCTGCTTGAATTGACTCTCTCTTGTGATTTGGCCGTGCGTTCTCTGTCTCAGTGCTTACACATGAATGACAAGATGTAGCGTGGACTCTTCACTGTAATTTAATGTTTTAACATGAATACTGTTCTCAGCACAGTAATAAAAACAAGTTTTGTTTCCAGATTGATTTTTTCTTATTTCCTTTGCTACTGTAATGGCTCATTGTGTGCGATTATTAGAAGCACTTCTATGGGGATACTGATGTTTTTTTGTTACGTGAAGCATCATTTTTCATGGTACGAACCTGTCCACTCTTCTATCATTATAATGGTGCTTTCAGGAAAGGGGAAAAGAAGGAAGGGAATGCCCTTTTCTGATAGGATTTCTTAAAAAGTCCTGAAGTATGGGCACTCTATTAAAGAAATTTTAAATTTGCTGTTATTGCTGCTGCTTAACACACTATATTTCTGTATGGACTAAGCTCAGTATTTCACTTCCCAAAGAAAGGCCGGAGCTGTACTCTGCTAAAGGGTATAGGTTAGCAAATTCAGTCTGATTTGTCTAGATAGTGTGCATTTTGCAAAGGAAATGTTTCAACAAACCCAAATACAATTTTTCAATAAACCCAAATACATTCCTTAATAGGAATCAAGTAGCAAAATCCCTGTGATTTGCTGGAGACAGATTAGATCTTTGTGTTCAAGTTCAGATAAGCAGAAACAGTTTTTTTCTTAACAATGTATGTTAATGAGGCAGAGAGAAGGAAAAGGTCAAGAAACCAAATCATTTCTTCCTTATCTATAAACATGTCCGGTTCTCTGAATTTTCCCACACCAGCCCTTTGGCTAGCACTTAGTATATATCTTCTGTGTTATCCAGCCAGGATGGAAATCAACAAACCCTTTCCACCTGAATGTCCTGCAATAAGCAAAAAAAAAGAAATAAACTAAGACATGAACAAAAGAGTTGAGAAGCCTCTGAGGCATTGCAGCATTCATGGCAGACAGCATCCACTTGGATGTCTGTGCTTCAGCACAGGGACATCCAGGTTAGGAATAAAGAGATGTATGAGCTCAATGTGTTCCTGGTACTGCATTTGTGCCAGTGTCTTCCTTACGGAGATCAGGCAGAACTTGGGGATAAGTTCAGTTCTCAGAGTGGCCCCTTCCAATTTTCTCTGCTTAGTATCTTCTTCCAGTTCTTCACAAACTGCTTTAGATTTGTCAATAGCTCTTTAAAGTTAGTATTATTATTTAGTGCTGCAGTTGAAGTCCCAAGCTGATAAAAGATCAAACTTATACTAGGTGAGGAATAAACCACGGTTAGAACATTCTCTCCCCAAAAGGAGTATCTCCTAACAACAACAAAAAATGTTATTACTCACCTCTTACAGGAAAGGAGCTGAGGTACAGGCAGATTAAGTGGAGTACCACTGCGCAAGGCTCCTCTGTGACAGCCAGAACTGAAAAAAAGAGACACCGTGGTCCTGGAACTACCTCATTTTTCCTTTCTCTATTGCTTGGAACAAACTCATCCATGCTTTAATCCCCCATTTTAGTCATGTCTACATTCTTATGTATTCACCACATTATGCTGTACCAATTCAAAATACTGCTGTAGAAATTATTTTCCTGTTGTGGCACTTTTGACCATGCCATTTTCCTGCCCAATTCTCTTTTTATTTCTCCTTGTCCATCACATCAAGCGTACCTTCTTTCTTCAGTTTCAACATCCTTCACGGCCCAGACCTTGCCTGTGCTCTCTGGTAAGGAGCGGCTGAGGGACCTGGGGTTGTCTAGTCTGGAGAAGAGGAGGCTGAGAGGAGACCTTACTGCTCTCTACAGCTCCCTGAAGAGAGGTTGGGGTGAGGTGGGTGTTGGTCTCTTCTCCCCGGTCACTGGTGATAGGACAAGAGGAAATGGGCTGAAGTTTTGTCAGGGGAGGTTTAGGTTGGATATGAGGAAAAATGTCTTTGCTGAGAGAGTGGTGAGGCCTTGGAATAGGCTGCCCAGGGAGGTGGTGGAGTCAAAAAACATCTGTATTTGGCACTTCAGGACATGGTTTAATGGCCATGATGTTTAGTAGACAGTTGGACTTGATCTTGAAGATCATTTCCAACCTTAATGATTCTATGATTCTAAGATGGCAAGTCCCTCCTACCCATGCTGGACATGAGCTGTCCAGGCCCCCAGTTCACTTAAGAGTGTCTCCCTCTCAAAATTCCCAAAGCCATTTCATTTTCCTCCTTCAACTCCCACCTTAAAATTCCTCTGATGTGTATCACAAGCTTGGTGCTGCAAGGCTGCAGTTGTGATGCAACCAGGACCAACCACAGAGACCGGTATCAATGCGTTGGCTCCTTCTGCTCTCCCATCTGTTTACTTCTCCTGCTTCCCACTGCAATTTCTTTGAGCACAGACCATACTTCTGTCTCATAATAGTGAAGCACCTAGAATAAGAGGGCCATGGTTAATGAGAGTGGCACCTATTTCTAAAGCAGTACAACTAGTAAATCACGACAGTGGCAGTTTGATGAGTAACACCAGAACCAGAAGCAATAAATCACTGCCAGCGAGACCTAACCCCAGCCAAGTACACACAGTGAAAAGCCTACTGAACATTTTTAATATATCGTGCTTCCACAATTTCAAGCCAGTGCAGGTTTTGCCTTTTTTGTGACAGCATTGCAGTATTGGCTTATGTTCAATATCACATCCTTTCCAACCTCCAAGTGCTTTGGTGTGGTACTGCTGTTGCAATCGCTCATTTGAGGGATGATCTATTTGACTGGTGAATGTTCTAACAATAGGGTAGCTTGTGGAAATAGAAGCATGGCCAAAAGATTTCTCTTCTGAAGGCATCCTTTGACAATAAGAATCAACAAAAGCTGTCTGACAGGGCAGATATGTGTGTGTTGCTCTCTGACTCTGATACATCTGAAATTAAGTCGCCAACTTCCCCACTGGGGTTCAGACTATGCTTAGGGGTCAGTTCAATGGCAGTTGTTATCACAGCACTATAGCACATAAGACCTGTCATTTCCCCATGAGTTTTTTTTCCCCAAGTCAGGCATATAAAATCACTGACATTAAATTAATGAGTTAGTTTTCAGGAGATTAGTCTCACCATGAGTTGGATTATTCTGAACATATGGAGACCCAGTCTGGCTCTGAAGTATGTAAAGGATGGGAGAGATTTGGGAATGCAGACTCTGGGTTGAGTGAATCTTGCATTAAATACTTCAACTCTTCATACCAATGTCAGGACTGGTTTGTTGTTGTTTAGTTTTGTGGATTTTTTAACCTCTGGCAATGCCAGTCACTGTAGTCAGCTCCAGTTTAGGTCTGTAACAAGGCACAGTGGAGGTCAGGGTGTGCATATTCATGAGGAGTTGGATTTAAATGGAAAACATGGGAGCAAATAGATCTTGGATCAAATGCAGGCTACTGCTGCAGTTTAGACATTTCTTTTAGCAATACAGGAAACAGGCACAAAATATATTTGGGATCCGGGTGTGTGCGATTATCTGAGGTCAGGACAACCGAACTCCAGATTCCAGGGATAAAAATCTCAGAGGCATCCAAGTGAGTGAGAAGCCTTAACTAAAGGAGGGGTTTGTTATTATATTTTTGTATTGTTTGAGAGCTCAATCCATGGAAGGAGTTATGTGTCTAACTGCATAAGTGCCATCACAGAATTTAGGCTAAGTAGCTCTTCAGTTACTAACCAAAGTTTGAAGGACCTGAAAATCTCTTTTTTTTCATAGTAACTTTGCCCAGGAACAGACGTCATTTGCCCACTGTGAATAACCAGCATCTCATCATTGTTCCTTGTTTAAATTCTCAATCAAGTCATTATTATACCCCCGAGTCTGTTACCCGTGAGACCCATCTTCAAAGGCATTTTAGTGAGTGAGCAGGCATGCTGTACAGAGCATTCCACCCTACCCTTCCATTCATGAGAACAAATACCAGACTTGGGAGATGCAACACCATCTCTGTCCTCTGCCTGGGAGATGTCTCTTAGGAAGGAACCTGAGCTACAACTGGAAGAAAGTGTATTTGGAGGAATCCTTTGCAATCTCTCTCTCTCTTGCTAGAGCTCCTTCCCTTTATAAGGAAAAGTTGAGAACTAGTGGAGTAGTAATAATAGTAGTAGTTGTCATCATCATCGCAGTAGTAGTAGTAATAGCAGTAGTAGTTATTAATTGAAGTAAGCATTAGCACTCAGTTTCCTTTTCTTCCTGATTGGTGACTCAGCCTCTGCATTTTCAGAATCGTTCTCATGAGGTTTATCTCTTGGTGATCCGATGAATATTTAGGGAATCTGATCGAAGTGAAACAGCCTAAATGGGAGAACTTCAGAGCCTCTTTCTCCAGGCTCCAGAGATCCCTTTTATGTCCTTTCTGCTAGGCCATGGAATGTCATGGCAAAGGTGGGAGTATATGTCCATATGTGGAAGAGGAATATGAGGCTGGATCATCCATGTCACTGGTGATTGGTTAACCACAGGGAAGAAGGAAGTGACATCAGAATTTCTCACGATAATCTGGTTCAGGTGTCCAGTTCCCTAAAGCCTGGAGTTAGTTATATGCTCAGTCCTGGTGTGCATGGCTCACCCCAACCTTCTCCTTAGGATTTCTGGTTGACTGCAGGAGGCTCGAAGGGGAACAGTTCTCAATCCAAGATTCTTGAGATCCTCTGAAGCAACTGTCTTCCTGCCTGGAGCAATTTCAGCTCCAAATGTGGTGTGAAAAGTGTCTCACTCCAGACATATTTTCTGAAGCCTCACATTATACAAGTTTTGGGTTAGTTCTACCTCTGTGTTAAATGGCTCACAGCCACTGAAGGCATACAATAATGTGTGCCTTTAAAAGCTAGTGGTCCTAAAATACTACATTTCTCAATCTTGCAAATAGATGCAGTTCCATGTGCTTCAATGGGCCACACTTACTTATTTTTTTAACACAGAATTTTTCCCTTCAGTGTTAAAAAGTATTCAAGTATCATGTAGACAAAATACAAGGCATACAGCTGACACCACTGATGCTTCATTTTCCAGTTAAAATAAAACATAAATGATTCTTAAACACTACGCTTTCAACCAACAGAAAGCTAAGGGACTGGTGCAAGAGCTCAGACAAGAAAAAAACTTACAATGATCTCCTCTAACTTCTTATTCCCTGAATCTACAGAAAACTGATAGAACTTGAACATCTTACTCACAGCCCTAATACAAAATCAAAAGGACCATTTAGTATCTTTTGTTAAACACAAGGAAAGCCATTTCAGAAGGGGGGAGAGGATCAGTCTTCTACAAGCTCACCACAGGCTCCCATTGCAAGTTAGTCAACCAACGATTTTTATGTCAGGGTAGATGGTAATTCATCAGAGCTATTGTTGAGGTGTGTTGAAGCCTGGCCCTTTCGAGTGGGTTTGCAAGCCTTGAAAAAGGTCACCCGTGCAACCTGCTCTCTTTTTAGCGCCTACCAGCCGAAGTATCTGTTCCCTCAGTGAGGAAGCTCTTAGCCCCATCTCTGCTGTTTGTCAGGATAATTCAATGGACATTCCACCTCAAACCCCACAGGACCACTGCTGCTGCAGTGGATAGACCTTCGTTAAACCTTGTGCTACTGATTTAACGAGCTGTGCTAATCAAACGGGGCTTTAATGAGATGCTTTCAGCTTGGCTCAATGTATTTTCCTCTTCATCTCAGCCCTACATTTCCTGAGACTTTTTACAATATCGCTTAGCAAATCCATTCATTTTTCAACTGGAATGACCCTTGATATCTCATTTAATAGATGAACATAAAATGCTCAGCTAACCCAATCAACTTCAATAGTGGCTGTGGCCTTTTTCTGAGCAGCAGCTACTCACCAGGCTAAGAAACACGATTCTGGACTGGAAGGGCCTTTAGCCTGACTCGCTGGTAGTTCACGTGTCCTCTGCTCACAAGTTAGATTTAAAACGATACCTTTGATACGTGGCATGTCTCATCTTCCACAGTGCCATGTCGTAGTATTCAGGGAGCTGTGTCACTTTTGAAATGACAAATATTGAAATCATGTTCTTTGAGAGCAGTTTGCCAGAAATCAACGTGTTTCTTTGTCAGCTACTCACTTTGATAGAGTTTCATATAGTCATTAGCACCGATAATGACAAATTGCCCCACGTGACTGGGATGTGAGCTGAAACCTCAAATAATAGTGAAGTAGTACACAGCGTAACTACCTTACTTGAAAGCTACTCTAATTTTGTAAAGCAAGTTGTCAAATCGATGTCTCTGCTGTCAAACAAAAATATATTTTTAAAGGAATGCCTCAAAAATCCATAGAGGAAACGCAAGCGCAGCACGATGTTTGTTTGATTTCATTCCTCAGGCAATGCCGTAAAAATTGATCAGACCGCATTTAATGGAGAAATCATTAGAAGTCTAATTCAACCAACCCCAGAAATATTTATGAAGAGCAGTTAAAAACCACTGATATGATACAGCAGGATACTTGTTGTAGTATTATTAATAGCTAGGAAGACACAGCTTCAACATATGATTTCTACAGGAACTCTCTGATGGATTTCCAGCAGCTTTTGTACAATGAGCTGCTATTAAAACAGCACAATCTTCCAAATTGCTGTTAGCTAGAGATGGTCTTTGTATGACATGATATTTATCCATTTTGACCTTTAATGCCTTTCACAGTAATTGTTGATCCAGTAAAAATCTACTTTATCTATTTTGCCCTGGTAGAAATATGACTGCAAGCTTTCGCTAGCCAGCCCAATGGCAGTCTGTTACTTAATATCATGGGTTTTATTTAACTCATTCTTCCCTATGTTGGTCCTCCCTGGTCTGTAATGAACAGCACGCAATGATTTGCATGTAAATGTCCAACAGTAATTAAACTTACTGTGAAATTGTGATTGCCATTCTCAAATACTACAGGTCTGTGTGAAATCTTCTCATCTGGGAGGTGAGCACTTTCTGCTTGGCACAGGGGTTTCTGATAAAGTCAATAGTATTTGTAGCTCTTTGAAAGGCCTTCTTGGTGCCTCTCGTGTTTCTATTACTCTTTTCCTCTCCCCTCTTCATTCACAATTTTACACATCCTTGCGAAAGAAACCCTAACCAGATGAAAGGGGATGTTTTCTCTGAAGGACTGCCATCCTAGAGAGCTCCAGCCAGGACTGTGGTTCAGCAGAGCACCTCTTGGAGGTGCAATGTCAACTGATAGAAGGGAATTCTCTGCTATTTGAGGAAGGCTCAATCTCATCTCCTGTAGTATAAACCAGACCAACACAACAAAGTCTTCTTCACAGCTGTGCTAGCCCATGGGTCTGGACAGGAAGGCTTTGCAAGATGGAGTTGTGATTATTTCAAGCTTTCTCATACCTAACCAGTGCCAACAGATGCTCATAGAATAACCTTGCTCTTTAGTACAAGGCCCACAGCTAAAAGATGGTTATGTACATTGATACCCATATACATACACATACAAACTGTCACGGTTTAGAGTCAGGGTGGCCCCTTAGACCAATAACAGACACTCTCTGTTAACCTCCCTCCCTCCCCAATGGGGAAGAGAAAGGGAATAAGGGAGAGAGACTCCTCAGAGGCCAGCAGTTACCTATGGGGTGATGTGTCCCTAAGAAGGACTCTGGGACCATTGCAACTCCCTGGGATAGCCCAAGATGCAGAAGCGTGTTAGGATGTGAGAGTGCAGTGAGAGGAAAGATGCGGAGGTTGCATTAAGTCTGGGAGCCAGAAGGAATTCCCTTTCCATGGGATAGCCAGAGAGCTGAAGTCACTTAAAAACTCAAGGGTGAGAAATTCTTAGAGGAGCACTATGAGTAGAGAGCAGAACGTGAGAAGGATACTTGCTCACTGAGTGTTCACAGAGTGATGACAAATTGGGGACAAGTAGCTGCCGTGTGTGACATTGCAGGGAGAAATATTTTTCTTAGCCTTTCTATACACATGCTGTTATTTGACCTTAGTTGTTCCTCCGCAGAATCACTCTCTGCTGTCCTCACTCTCTAAAAATAAAAATTCTCCTTGTCCTAGTGGGAAATGTAACCATAGGAAAGGAATCAGGAATGAGGGAATGTGAGGTGGGGGTTTTTTGGCCATGTGTCATGGTGAGGGCTCCAAGCAGTGAGCTGTGAAGTTTACAGTAAATCTTCATCTACCTCAGGGTGTATGAATATGCATAGAAAACACGTTGATGTGATTTGGCTAGTGTGAAGGAAATCACTGGTCCACACAGGTAGGTCATGCAGCATTTATTCACCTTGTGATGACTGCCTGATTCCAGTGTTACACTTGGGTGTTTGGCAAGAGCTTCTCAGAATCTTTTTAACACTGCAAATCTCGTTAATGTGTGGAGGGCTGAGCAGACAGACATAGCTGCTGCTTGAGCAGGAACATGTGAGAAAGAGAGTCTCTCTGCACCTCTCTAATATGAAGGATTTTGAGAAGAAACTTCTCCTGGGAATCTGTTGTAGATCATGCTGCAAACATTAGAGACTTCTGTGAGTTTTTTTTTTTTTGTAGAACAAAGAAAAAGTTAGGGGTGGATTAATGGCCTGAATTAAATGTTGTCATCACTTGTAAAGTCCATTTACCTAGGCTTTAATTATAACCTGCCTGAAATGATAAGAACTGCACTGTGGTTTCAAGAGCCCTGGCTGGGAAAGCAGCTAGAGCAGGAGAGAGTGGGAGGGAAGCTCAAGTTCTGAGGATGCTGGTTGCTGTGCAAAGGGGAAATTCTCCTTGAGCACAGCCAGAAGCATATCTCTCTGAAGCATCAAGGTTTGCAGCTTTTTCAGATATTAATGCCAACAAACTCCTAGAATAGAACCAGCAATTTGCTGACAAATACTGGCAAACGGAGGCTTCGGTGAAGGAGGGATAAAATAATTCACATCTGCTTCTTGATTTTTGTACTGTTTTTTTAAAGAGCGTGTGTTACATTGTGAAATGCAAGGTTTTATTTTCCATCCATGCTTTTTCTAGCAATAAAGTTTTAAGGAGATAGGCAGTCAAATTCATAAGGAATAAATCTTTTGTTATACCAACTAGTACATCTAGAAAAAAAACATTGTGGAGCATATAAGAACTGGTATATATTTAAAGTTTTAGAATAAAAGGAAACTGGTTTAGATATCACTTTTGTTTTGCCGGGACCCAAGATGATTACATTTCTTTTTTACTTTGACTCAAATTACTTTTTACAATTATTAAATTCAATGTCAAACCAGAAATAAATGTACTTCATCACACCCCATACCTACTGTTCAAGCTCCATGTTATTAATTCATAAATCAATGAAAAAAAGGATTTTAAGAAGAATCCTTATTTGTAAACTTGCAGTGCATTTTGTTAGCAGTTGTAGCCAAATAAAAAAGACACAGAATTCAAAAAGCTAAACAAATAATTTATAATAACATTTAAAAAAATATATAAATAAAAGATTTGACTTATCAGGATAAGCCAAGTTATTTATTTCATGTAGATTTCATTAAGTAAACTTACAAAAATTATATTTCTTCCATTAGTGGCAGTTTTCCTCCACAGCCAGTTTCTCCAGTCCAGATGAGTAAAAATTATTTTCTTTGCTACAGAGTAATACTGGGTTTGCTCATTAGTATCTGAGCAGATAGACAGGTAGATCTGTACAATACCATGTTGAGTGTGTTGTGTGGTTTCCTGTCATGTTTTAGTGGGAATTTTCAGAATTACTGGATTTTTTTTTTTCTTAATTTATCAAGGTAAAGTTTTCTAAAGTGTCTGAAAGAACATTTGCCAGTGAAACATAGTGACCTTGGATGAGCTCATTACCTTTGGATTTTTTCTTGAGCTTTTTTCTTACTCTTATAAAACAAAACAGGGTGTTTTGCTCCAGCAGCCTAAATTCAGTTTCCTTCCACAAAGATCAGCTGAATCGTCTCCACTTTCTTTGTAAAATGGGAACTCTTTTATGATAAATACAAGTCAAACAAGAAAATATTTAATCAAGTGTATATTGTTATACAGTCTGGAAGTTAACTTCAAGGGACATTCTCCTACCCCCTCTACTTTGCTCTAGTGAGGCCACACCTGGAGTACTGTGTGCAGTTCTGGGCTCCCCAGGTGGAGAGGGACAGGGAAATACTGGAGAGAGTGCCACGGAGGGATACAAAGGTCATTAGGGGACAGGAGCATCTTTCTTAAGAGGAAAGGCTGAGAGCCCTGGGGCTGTTTAGCCTGGAGAAAGCTGAAACCTGGATTGCAGTACAAGGCACTTCTCTGCCTGGAGTCATTGGAAGTGGTTTAGTGAGTTAACAGAGTGCACCTCAACCGTTGCAGTGTCTAGGCTCATTCTGAAACTCTGAAGGAGCCACAAATTTCATTTCCTGTAGGGTTAGGTCAGCAGCTGACTAGCTGAGGGGATGACCCAAGGAAATATGGGAAGCTGCTCAACTAGAAGAAGTCATTCCTCCATGTCTCCACAAATGCATGGTAGAATATCATCTGGAGATGCAAAATAGAGGGAGGGACAATATCAAGAGTAGATGATAGTGCACATGGAGAGTCTGGATTTCAATAAATTTGGCCAAAGATGTGAAATTTTTTAATCTTTTCCAGGATTACTCCTCCTGTACACTTTGCATGTCCATCTGGGTGAATGTGTCCGAGCTATGGTGACATCCTTAAAAAATAAAGGAGAGTTTCATGTACAAAGTCACAGGATCTCCAAGAGGTCTGCTATTCCAGGCAGATCTCTGCAGGCACCTGTTCCCTCCATACTTACCAACCTGTAAAATAACAGTCTCAGCCCAATAATTGGAGGCAGGACCACCAGTGAGTAGACCAAGATGTACAGTACAAAATCATCTTCTGCATGAGGGTGAATAGCACCATGCTATTATTTTTGGTTACAGACATCTTGAAGCTTCCATGAATATCATGTGTGGGGTGTTTACAGCTGAGACTTCACATATGGCTAAATTTAATCTTAATAGTTCCTTCATCCCAGCTCTGCATCATGACATGGCAAAGCTTTTGAGGAGTAAGTAGGCCATAGAAAACAAAAGCAGAAAATTAAATTCAGCATCTTTAATGCGTGGTGTTTTCCAAAGCTTCTGCTACTTTTCTGACATCTCACCAGAGCTATTTATGTTGATAGGGAGTTGGGAAACAGATCACATATTGTACAGAGTGCACAGTGTTAAATTTATGCAAAGTGAAGGAAAGTGTTATCTCAAAAAATATTTATTTCATAGTCTTTGCCGCGAGGATTGTGCTTTGTTACATCTTTAAGGAGAGCACTGCTATATTAGCATCGGGTTTAAAAGTCTTATAAATATTAAGAACAGCTTTAATCTGCAACATTTATATAAAGCAGTACATCAAGCTAAGCATCTTGTGTAGAAAAAAAGAAACACCTTTACTGCACTGCTGCCTATTCTTCAACTAGACTTAAAGATTGGAAACAAAAGCTAGCTAAAAGTAAAGAAAGATGTTGAAAAAGCAGAAAAATGCCGCACTGGCTTCTTCAGTATGAAATTTATTTCTTTTGTAAGAGCCTTGAATAGTGTAAAAGAAAAATGTCTGTATCTGCAGCAACAAAAGGATGTTGGTGTGTGAACAGCTACTGGTTTTGGATGGATCCCTCCACTTATATTTAAAATACTCCCTTGCAAAGGACCTTCTGCAGAAATGTTCAAGGACGTCGAACAGAGGATTGCTGTGTTAAAAAAAATCACATGTTATAACCAACCTTGTCTCCAAGGGTATCTAATTACGATGCATATATCATTTTAATAGCAGAATGATTTGGTCTTAAGTATCAACTTGCTTTGCTCTTCAGCAAAGTGTTTTAAAAGGGACTCCCAGTGATAGGCTGATCTGAAGTACGTTTCCCCAGTCATCCTCCCCGACTGTATGGATGACAAAATCTTCAACTGATTACTGATAATGGGAGTGTTGGTAGCTGTCAGAGCAGAACAGTTTTATCTTTATAGCCCAGATCATCTTCATGTAAGCAAAATGTAACAAGAAGCAGCCAAAACAATTGCAAACATATTAGCTGTTTAAACATTTATTTTTGTTGTTGATTTTGTTTTTTTCCCCCAGGAGTTTTCATTCCCTTCCATGTCCCTTTGTACAGCTTCCATTAATGGCAGATGAATGCTTCCCCTGGTTTTCTAAATGAAAGCAGAATTCTATGTTAAGTTTTCCCAATTAGTTTCTTATGATGAGCCAGTGAAGGTCAGACACTGCCTCCTTGGGGGTCACTCACGTGGAGGCATCTTCACAGAAAAAGCTGTCAGGATGTAACCTCTCCCTATCTCAGGATATTAAATAAGAATGAACTTGAATTTCCGCTTGACCCGGGCATACTCCAGTTCTTCCTCTAACATTCACTTTTCTCTCAAAAGAAATTAAGAGTATTCTACCAGAGAAAAAGGCTCTTAATCCTGCTCTCACTCTCTTAATGGAATAAAAATCATAAAGCCTACCTGTATCTTTTCCGACAGACGGTTCTCTATATTTTGTTCTTCAAATCTGGGAGGGACCTCCCACATCTTCCTTGGCAGGCTGTGCAGGTGCCTGGCTGAAAAAACAACCACCAACACAAACTCCGAGACTTTTCATATGACTCAGTCTGCTCAGAAACTCCCCAGGTTTTCAAGTCTGACCTCCCAATCAGTTGTCACTCCGGCTTGATGCATGTGCAGAGCCTGTCAAATGCCCAGCTGTCACACAGTACTGATGGGATCTATTTTATTGGGCTGCTTGCTCTTCTTTTTTTTGATTGGTAAAACTTGAGGGGGGGGGGTGGGAGGGGGAGGGGGGATATTTGACTGTATAGAGTTTATTGTGTTACACTATGAAAGAAGGATGCAGTTAATTTATTCTCCTCGTCCCTAGGCTCATGTTATAACATGGGAGCTGCCCTTGAATAAATTAGCTGGCAACCAGCTGAGGAATTGTACCCTTTCTGGCTATTCTTGCACCCTCTAACTTTGCTATCCTGACATTGCTCAGAATATCATTTCACTCTTTTACAGCTCATGCTGTTTGCTGAGTTTCAGCGTAGACCCGTGTTTTCCTAAGGCTAAACTGAACGCCTGAGAAATTTTCCTCCGATCTAGTGTGTTTTGAGTGTTGTTCTTTCTCCTCACTGTGAGGTCTGGTCACCTCTTGCACTTGTAACTCACTCTTTCAAAGTACTATATATTCCTTCTCTCAATTATTTTCTTTTTCTACAGATACATTTAGAACATTTAAATTTTTTTATTATTATTTTAATGTTATATCTCTCAGGAGAAGAATCAGCCCTTTTTAGGCTTTGTTTTAACAGTTTCAGAAACTCGGGGGGGAGGGGGGGGATAATGCCCCTCTCTGTGTTTCACTGTGGTACCTTTTAGAATGCTAAACCTTCAAGGGGAAAGATGAGCAGCACTCCTAATGCAGATGCAGACCTTTAGGAAGCACATCAGTGCAAACTACTGCTCTCAGGGCGTGCAGATTTGAACCCTGTCAGAGTTTATCTGCTGCCAGCTTCAAACTGTGGTTTGACATTTCTGGTCAAGAGGGGTGCCCTTGTGAGTCCCGAGAGGGGATGAATCTGAAAAGACAGAGAGAAGCATATTGTGTCCCTACAGCAGTACACTGCCAGCTTCCACTGCAGAGATACCTGGTACCAGCAAGACGTTGCTTTGAGGAAGCTCATCACAGCATGATCTTACTTGTGCCTGCAGTAGCAAGCCGTCAAAGCACAGCAAGAAAGAGAGAGATGGCAGGAAGCATCAAAGGGGAACTGCTAAAGACTGAATAGGAATGAAAATAAAAGCTGCAGCCAGTGTAACTCCCTTCCCAAAGGGAGGGAGCAGAAGTGCAATGTAAGAAGGAGTGGTCACAGGAGACCTCAGGGCCAATTCATTCCTCCTGTAGCCCAGCTGTTACAATAGGCTGGGAAGTCAAGTGAGAAAATCATGAGAAAATTGCTGTGGTGCACAAAAGACTCTTGTAAAACACTGCAGTACCACATCTCAGAGCTGCTGGGGGGCTGAGATATTACATTGCATTTTTGTCATGCTTTAACAGATGAGCTGTGGAGCTCAAACTCTTTAGCACTGCAAAATCCACATCTGCTTTCATACATAATAGGATAATGATTGTGTATGAAGCCGAGCCTATCAGGCCAGGCACTGAAAGTGGCAGAGAAACTGCTGGCAGCCAAAATCCACGTGTTTGTCACCTACAAGCTAGGTTCCCATCACTGTCTGGAAGAGAATAAGAGGACCATTTCTCACTGGTATAAGAATGCAACTATTTGTCTCCCTGTGATCTAAGCATCCATGACAACGCCATTCCTGGGAGTAAGTTCCTTATTATTTTCAGTCCATCCTAGGTGCAGTCGTGAATACTTAGATCTACCTCTTAAACTATTTGAACAAAGATCAGACAGTATGTCTCCTTCTGACCCTCAGCTAGAGCTTTGATTTCGGAAGGCTCCACAAAATCCCAAAGAGACTTTGCTATTGATATTAGTTATATGTGAGAAGCTGTCAAAATTTGCACTTGTAATTCTGCTAGGCAGACTGAAGAGACTGCCTGCAGGGTTATAAACCATAATATAGGTATAAATAACTCCCAGGAAAACAGGGTAAAGGAGAGAGCTCAGTCTGAGCACTTTAGAAATAGACGGAACCAAAGAATCATTGAGATGCTAAGGAGAAAATGAGCAAATAATGTTTGGAAAATTTAGGAAAAAGCTGAGACTCCATGGATTTGTCAGAAAATGGACATAAATATGTTCAGATAAGAAACTGGGGGTCTTCCAAGGAAGCACACAGCTATGCTGCTTTCACTTTGACAGCCCTAACAAACAGACAAAAACCGGGATTTTGTCTTGCCGTCATAAAATTGTCTTGAGGTTTCCCTTTGAACGCATTTGTGCACTAGTTCTGCAAGACACTGCATGTTTATTGAATGTATGGAATGCAAAAATAAGTCACTTGGGCTTGAACTTTTAAGATTTCCCTTTGCCCTGAAGTTAGAGAATGTTAATCGGGACCCCAATGGATTTGACACTGCTTCCAGGCAGGGCTGCAAGTATGGCTCTTGCATGAGTGTGGACCTACACAGACTGTGGTCCTGGACTGAAATAGTTGTTTCCATGTGTTTTGTTTTAACCTTTGTTTGACGAGTCCTACTGTGATTTCACCGTCACAATGCAATTCATTGATCACTGAGATCTCATTCAAACTCAGAAGAGCTTTCTAATGAAATAAACTCTTCAAGTGCTTGCCTGATTTCAAGAGGATTGTGTTATCAGGATTGTATACAGAGGATGTATTCTATTAGACTTCATCCTGCTCTTCCCGTATCAAGAGATTTGGATTCCAAAGCAGGAACAAGATATTGGGATAGCTCATGGAGCATTTGCACCATACCAGTTTGGTGCTTTTTATCAGTAAGAATCAAAATGTATTCTTGACTTGAGTGAAGTAGTATTCAGGATGAGCTGGTTGTCTGAATTACCTTAGACTCTGATTCAAAACTGCACACCTTCTGCGAGGTCCCAAACACATATGATTGCATTTAAATGTTCATTTAAACTCTACTATAATCAATAGAGGTAAAGCACATGCTTAATGCAAACAGACATTTAGGTGCTTCCATGGAATAAGGGCAAATTTTCCCCCTCTGTTTCAGGAGGAAATTCAGCTTAACTGAGGATAATAGTGATATTCCTGGTCCTGGTTGTCATTCTGAGCCCTTTCTTAAAGAAAATCTGAAGAAATGGTTCACCTGTTCTTGCAGCAGCTGTTGAAGCTCTGCAACTTATAAGCTAGTTTTATGAGGTGAATCAGGACTGATTTTAGCCTGTGAACTCTGGCAGTTAAGCAGCTGAGGCAGCCAATTTAGCTGTACCCCAAGAAGGCAGATACCTCAGGAAGAAATCTGAGCATGGAAGGTGGTGGTGAGACTGACCAGAGCCACCCCCAGCTGTACAGTCCCTGTCTCAGACCTCTTACAATATCATTTTCCTGAGCTCTGTCTTGAATCAGCAGTGTGAGTTTTACACTTTTGCATCTAATAAGGCTGAATATTAAATCAAAATGCACAGTCACTTGTAAAGGAAAACTCTGGTCCTCTTAGTTCTCATCAATCTTTTCAAACTGTCTTTCTATTGAGATCTCTCTGCTCTGATGTGCAAAAGTCAGATGTAGAAAAAGGTGGATGAAAAACTGCCTCCCAAGTGCTTTTATGGCTTTGAAATAATAGTTTATTTTTCCACCTTATTCTCCTACTTTTTGATAATCATTATTATCTCTTTTTCCTACATCTTTCTAACAGACTGACACCATTAATAGTTGAGCAAGTTTTCTGCTACCTATTATTCCTCGGCACTTTTTAATGAACCACGTTCGCTGAAAAATTCAAAGTGGCAACCTCCATCTGTGGCTCTGTGGGCTCAGGGCTATAAACATGGAGGTTCCACTTTGCTTTTCATTTTTAAGCATGATAAAATACAGCTTATTTAGGTCATTGCACACTCTCTCTTTTATTCTTATTTTTTTTAGTTTTCCTTTCTTGTGAGGGATACAGATTCAAAACAAAACTGTTTGCCACTGACTTCAATCTTTCATGCTGTATTGCACGTGAATTACAAGCTATGTATCAAGGTTTTCTAAGGTTAGCTATCACCCTGGTATTTGAACATCTTCTATGTGATCCAGAAACCTGGCAAGGGTTAATCTAGGTCAACCTACCCAGCACAAGAAGAGCTGTGGTCTTATCGCAGGTTAAAATAGCGATGAAAAACAAAATGAAACAAACAGCAATACAGGCTTTTGTTTGGTTTGGCAGGATACTCTCTAAGGGTTTTTTCATGAGCTGCAACTGCTAGTTAAAAAGCAAGTGTCCTTGTCTGTGCAGATTTTTAACTGGAGTTAATAAACTGTAATGAAAAGCTCCTCTTTATTTATTCATTTATGTATTACAGTGTGGATGTAGCCCACCTATGCCAGCTTTGTCCTCGGGAACAAAGCTGAAGGTTATTGAAGAGAATTTCTTCATTTACTCTGTTTTCCAAGCAGTAATAAGCACGTCAGCTTGTGCATTTGGGGAAGTTGCCATGAGAGAGCAAAATCAAACACATCCGTCTGCATTTTGCTTGGAAAGACACTCAGATGATATTGGCCCTCCTTGTAGCATTCTGCAGCCTCAGTGCAACTCTTGGGGCCTACAAAGCTCCCTCCTTCTCTTCAGGCAGTAGACCATCCTGGCCAGGCTGCATTACAAACCCCCTGGGTGTACACAGTAAAAGCAGGAACATTTGGGAGAGGGCAAATCCCATCCCGTGGAGTGTCATGTCAAATGAAGAAGACACAGGAAGAAGCAGCACTCTCTCTGAAGACCTGAACAATGATATATTTAAAGCAGGGAGTATGATGTGGTCACCCTAAACTGATCAGCTGGCAAACCAGCTGCACTGCTCACCAGCCTTTGAGCCTGCAGGGCACAGAGCTTTATTCCAAGGCATTGAAGTTCAAAGGCTTCATGGCAAGTCCTGTTTTCTCATGCTCCCTCCCTTTCTTGTTTTCATTGAGATATTACTTTTTTTTCTGTAAAAATCCTGCTGTATTTCTGCATTATCTTTACACTGCCAAGGATTTTTGCATTGCTATATGTTGGAGCTGGTTTTTAAAGTAATAATAGAAAGACTTGGCAACAGTAAGTGTTTCAGAAGCAACTGGGTCTGTCTTGGCACACCTCTAGTTTAGAAGATACCTCACTGCAATTAATTAGCTGGAATCCGTGAGCTTCCAGAAGGAAAGTTTTATGAGTTACCTCTTTCCTCTGGGAAGGTATCATTCAAGCCAAATCACTGTTAACTGACATGCTCACTCCTGAATTCTTTCAACTCAGCATCCACCCAGACTGTTTTCTCTCTTCAGAAAAGAAGTGCCTGTGGAAAGTTATGCACTTTTATCCACTTCTTTCTGATTCTTTTCATTTATTTATTTTTTTCCCTGAAAAAGAGAGGAAAAAAAATACATTTAATGTTTATATCACTGCTCTTGACACAGAAATGTTCACTCTGCCTGCAGAACAGATGGAGAGTTATAATGCCAGCAGGGCAAGCTTCCCTTACCACACTATGCATGCTCTTTCTTCATTAAAACCAGCAGAAGGAGTCTCCTGAAGACCAGATGTGTAAATGGATGTGCTAACATCAAAAGCATTTCCCCACTGCCCCTCCTCAGTGGGAAACAGTGCCCACACTTCAGAGTCCTCTCCTCAGACACATCAGCAGTAGAGGACTCTCCAATCATCAGGACTAGTGAGGATTTCCAGCTAGCATCTGTCAGGCATGTTGTCTCAGACAGCACCTATTCTGGATTCCTCCTCCTTTAACTCTTCTGATTTGTAGGAAGCTTGGAGCAAGTCCTGGGAAGATGGGTGAGCCATCCAAGCCTATTAATCCATCTCCTTGCCCACCTGAAAAGAGGCAAACTGTGTGGGAGCTCTCCGCTGCCCTAGGACAGCTCTGTCAGAAGCCCCCATGAGCACAGGTGAAGAACACCACTCTTGGAAGGGCTGTAACCAGGTCCTCTTCTCCAGGAACAGTCATTGTGCAACCCGCTCCTTTGGACTCTGATGTTCAGAGAGTTGGAGGTGAAGCTGAAAGAAACCTTTCTGCTTTCTTCTCCTGTTGCTCCTCCCCTGATTTATTGCAACAGGCACAAGCCTAACCATTATGACTTTAATGGCAGTTCCATATTTTTCTCTTGACCCAGCAAAGCAAAAGCTCATGTGACTTATGTTTCTTTTATCCTTCAAGGATCATTCAGGGCTCTTTCAGTTCAAGCCATATAAGCCATAGTTGCTGGGAGATTCATTGCTTGATAAATAGCCACTCTCAACAGAATGATTAATGGCAGGGTTGATGTTGTCGGGGGTTCTGTTTCATGCAGTACACTTCCAATTGTGTTACCATTTTGCTTTCGGTGCCTCTTTATCAAGCCACACTTTTTGCTCTAAACCTAGGGAGTATAAGATATCGTTGTGTGATAAATTTTTAAATATACCCTGTTTGAAAGCAGACTGATTTCCTGTCTGGCTTGCTCATCTATTACCTAGAGAGGATGAAAGTGAAGTTCTTTCTTGTTATGTAACCTTACCCTGATCTGATTATTATGCATGGAACCACATTGTGTGAAAAAAAAACTTGGGAAACTGTTAGAGTAAACAAGGAGAAAGTGAGTGCATGGATTGGATTCCATCAGGAAATCTTAACTCTGAAATCCACACCACGTGGTCTGAAATGTCACACAACTAATTATTGTTTAACTTATGCAGGAACTCATCATGGGTGTGAGTGGGGATGAGAAAACAGAACAGAATTAAGTGATTCCCTTGGTCAGAGTCTGTATTATCAAAGAACTTTGGACATGAACCACAGCTCCAGACTTAAGCTGGGTTTTACATTTCTGGGTGCAGCAGAGCAGTGACATTTCTCTATTTTTGTTTTGACTTTTTTGCCGTGAGGAACTGGAAAATTGGGAATGATCAACAGAACAACAAAACATTTTCAAGTTGAAAAGTAATGATGTAATCTAGTAACATCAAGACAGTCCTCATTTTTCCATGGTTTAGTCAGCATGCAGCCGTTCGTTTACCCCAGGGTTGATGAACAAAAGCATTGCCAGGTGAGAGCTGGCGTGGCTCATGTTCTCTTTGCACTGTGTCAGAGGGAGATGGAGAAGAAAGAATAAGAGTATCCTGCTCCCAGGTGACTGCTGATAGGACAAGAGGCAATGGGCTTAAGTTGCACCAGGGGAGGTTTAGGTTGGATATGAGGCAAAATTTCTTTGCTGAGAGAGTGGTGAGGCCTTGGAACAGGCTGCCCAGGGAGGGGGTGGAATCACCATCCCTGCAGGGGTTCAGAACACATCCAGATGTGGCACTTCAGGACAGGGCTTAGTGGTGTTTAGTAGATGGTTGGACTTGAAGGTCATTTCCAATCTTAATGATTCTATGATTCTGTGAATCTGTATTCACCAAAAGCATGTGTTTAAATCTTCTCAGTTTGGCTCTGGTTCCTCAGCATATATCTCTAGCAACAAAACAAAAAAAAGAGCAGGGAAAGGGACTAATTCACTTTCCTCATGGCCATGGGTGTATGTCCCAGATACCATCAATTTGCAAGAATTATCTCAAATTAGGACACATTCCATATCTGGTTGTGAAGGATGTGTAAAGTGATGAAATGTCATCACCCCTCTCGCTGTGTGATAGGTCCGTGAATGCACGTGGAAGGTCTGTTCAAAGAGCAGGGTCTGTGCGTCAGTCTGTAAGCAGAATGGGAGACAGGATTCACCTTCCTTTAAAGTCAAGAGGAAACTTTTCACTCACTAAAATGAGGGCTGCCTTAGAGCACACATTGCACAAACCAGGTTAAAATATCTTCCGGCTGGTTTCGTACTGCAGGTATTGATCAGATTTTCATTTTTAAGTGCCTGCAGCTTAGTCAGGTACTTACATGTAGACACCTTAAATTTGAGTTAAGGCCTGCCCATGAATTGATAACAGTTGTTATCTGTGCCTAATGGGATAAACTAAAGCATTTTAGCCATAAACCAACTACCAACTGATAACAGGAGCACCTGCACCTGCAAAGAATAAGAATGGTAGCTAGGGCATGAAACAGTTATCAGACATTTCCAGTAAGAAGCCTATTCCTTCACTGGTCTACCGTTTCTTTGTTGGTTTGTTGTTCTTTGGGTTTTTTTGTTTTGTTCAGGAGTATGATATTGAACTTGCAGCGTCAACTGACTGACTTTAGAGGTGATATTTTTATTATTTTTTAAATGGTGTGGAAAGTATATTTCCAATTGGAATGGTAAAAATTACTTAAATTGTGGATTTTTAGAGGGAAACCTTCCTCTGCACATCAGTGAGTATGCATTTGTCTTTAAAGATATTTGTAGCAGGTTTAAAGATATTATTATTATAGGTATTTTACAAACATCACCAAAACATGTGGATCAAATCTAGGCAATTTTAAAATAAGATGAAATTGAAAAGTAAGTGGGGTAAAAAAGAGGCATGAGAATGGCTGCATAGTCATAATGAGAGCATAACAGTGTCTCTAGTTCTTGTCTGGATTAAACTGATTCCCAAAGACATGCTCTGTAGTTTTTGCTACTAGACAGAGCATCAGACTGATGAGATACCTTAGTTAAGACTGTTCATATATAAACATATTAGCTTATTTTAATAATTAAGCAAAACTTGATCGCAAGTAGCAATGTGATGGGTTGTCCTTGGCTGGATGCCAGGTGCCCACCAAGCCGCTCTATCACTCCCTCTCTTCAGCAGGACAGGGGGAGAAAACATACAATAAAAGTTGATAGGTCGAGATCAGGGCAGGGAGAGATCAGTCTCTAGATACTGCCACAGGAAAAAAGACTCAACTTGGGGAAGTTATTTTTTTACCAGTCAAATCAGGGTAATGAGAAATAAACACCAAATGTTAAAACATCTTCCTTCCACCCCTCCCTTCTTCCTGGGATCAACTTGACCTCCAAATTCCCTATCTCTGCCTCCTGAGTGGCACAGGGGGACAGGGAATGGGGGTTGCAGTTAGTTGATCACACATTATCTCTGTTACTCCCTCCACCTCACTCTCTTGTTCTTCTCCAGAGTGGCCTCTCACCCACAGGAGACTTTTCCAATGTGAGTCCTTCATATAGTTTCACTTCTTCATGACCTGCTCCAGTATGGAGCCCTTCCATGTGGTGCAGTTCTTCAGGAACACACTGCCTCTGTGTGGATCCCACATAAGGTGACTATTCCTACTAGAAAATCTGCAAGATTATGGGCTCTTCTGTCGATGGGGTCACAGCCTCCTTCAGGTGCATCATCTGCTCCAGCATGGGGTCCTTCCTGGGCTGCAGGCGAGTATCTGCTCCACCATTAACTCCCATGGGCTGCACAAGGACAACCTGACTCATCAAGGGTGCTGCAGAGAAATCTCTTCAGCACCTGGAGCACCTCCTCCCCCCCTTCACTGTGTTTCTCTCATATATTCTCACTCTTCTTTTCAGGCTGCTGCTGGTGTTGCACAGGTTTTGTTGGTTTTGGGCTGCTACCACCGCCACTGGTGATTAGCTTGGCCACTGACAGGTCCATCGTGGAGATGACTGGTATTGACTCTTGGACATGGGGGAAGCTTCTACCAGCTTCTCACAGAAGCCACCCCTGTAGCCTCCCTACTACCAAAAGTTTGCCACACAAACCCAATACAAATAAGCAAACATTCAGATAAATCAACCTCCCATTTAGAAAGACCTGTGGTTCAGGGAACATTGAAATGAAATTTCTATTCCTTTTTCAATAGTTCTTCAACAAGAAAATGATTTTTTTAGTGAAGAAGTGGGACTTTTGCAAACTCTAGCCGAATCAGTTTGCTCTGCTTGCACTGGGTTTGCCAACATGAATTCAGGAACCATCACTTAGCAACAGAGCGATATTGTTCCATCACACCCTTTTTTATGTGCTAATATCAATAAAAGAAAAATGCAGATTAGCAGCAGCTTTTGCATTTCACACAAAGTTTATATGACATCATCAACAGGGTGGAAATCTCTGTAAAAGATCACCTGGGAGACCGTGCAGATTATAAACAGTGACTGCTCAGGCAGTTCAGTTTACCCCTGAATCAGCTGCTGATCCACACCTTTGGTCTTGCTGTGAGCTGAATGCAAGGACAAATTAACAGACCCATTACGCTGTGTAATTTACTTGAAGATTTGCCAGTTGTGCTCTTCAGGGACGAGAGAAGGGAGGAGATTAAGAATAGATTATTATACATTTTAGGGGAGATTCAGAAGGGCTTACACCTGGATTTCTCTGTGGGCAGAGCGCAGTGGCTGTCGCTGAGCATTTGGCCACAGTCGAGGTCGGGTGAGTGCAGAAGAGATGGCAGCCAGCAGATGAAGGATCAGTAAGAGTCCCTGACACCACAAAGCATAATTTACCATTTATTTCTTGGCTTGTCTTCACCAGTCTTTGAAGCTGCCCTCTAGATTATGCTTGCTGTCCCCTTTGACAGTAAGCCTGAAAGTTGGGGACTGGAAGGTGCCTCTGGAGAGGAGAAAACCCTGTGTGTCTGAGCAGGCTTTCAGACAGAAGCCTGCACTCAGACAGACTGTTGACTTCACAGGCAGTGGAGTGAAGAGGAGGAGAACATGTTATGCACATGACTGCCAAGCAGCTGACCACAAAGGGTTGTGTAGCCATCGTTGCATTGCAGCAGTGCAGCAAAGTCAACGGTGACTGAAGAAGGTGCCAGCACACCAGTACTAATTTGATTTAGGTCATGGGGTTAAAACAGAGCGAAAATGTGTCTTTATTGCTTTTCCCTGACAATTTCTGCTCTGTCTTCTTTAACTAGATCTGGGTAAGACCTTCTCACTGGTGTGCAAACTGGTACAAAAGAGCCTTTAGATCAGCTCTGGGAACAAGGTGATGGATTTGTCTGTGAGCAGAAGTTTGAAGACCCTTTTGGACTGTGAAAGAATAAAATCTTGGTAAGCCTTAAGGAAGTCCAAGGAGTGTCCTGGGAAGACAGGAATTTAATCTTTTAAGTTGGTACCCTCATATTTAGGAAAGGTTCCAAATGTGAATTTTGGGTTTGGTTTTTTTTTTTCTTCCTGATGTGTCTGAATCACTAGGATGAGATTTGAGGGAGGAAGGTCTAATTCTCAGTCTGTCATAAAATTTGTGCATGATTTAGGATTAGATTCAGCCTCTGTGGCCCTGACCCTTGGCCATAAAGCAGGAACAAATACTAATTTTTATCACTGTGTAATTTCATTGTCAGTGTCATGAGATTGGGATTTGCTTGTGCTCACCTTTATACAGCTCATTGGAGACCAAATGCACAGCACATCCATTTCCACATCCCCTTGGTCTTTCCTGTGATGTATATAAATAGCTGAGACACAGAGAGAGGAAGGAGGCTTGGCAACTCTTATGAAATGAAATGCAGGATTCAGCTGTTGAGCTGTTCCCCTGGAGCCGAAGCCTTTAGCATGCTTTCAGATCTACTCTACACTTGCTGTCTTTTTCTTTTTAATTCAAACTCTTTAATCCAAGAATTGACTGATGCAAGGATATGTGGAATGTAAGGACATCAGTGTAAGAGACAAAGATACCAGACAAAGATAAGAGGCAGGGAAAATAATAAATTAAATGCCTAGATATACAAGCCCTAAGGAAAACAAGAGATAATAGACAACAGCAAAGACTGGAGATCTCAGGTCACTGGCTGAGGGGCCATTGAACAAATGACTCAAGCCTTTAGAGGGTTCAATCAGACTTTTGTAACTGATAAGAAGGGAGGAAACAAGTTTCCCACATGTCCCACAGGAAAGAGCAAACTGATTATTTGATGGGGCTTGTGGGGTTGCAGAAAAGCTGCTTGTGGAATGCTTTGAGGGAATTTTGGGAATGCATGAAAATTATTATGGAACTTTTAGAGGAAGGGCCAAAGGTGAGCAAGGGAGCAATCAAGGTGGACTGAGGTGAAAATGGAGAGCTGCAGTCTGTGCTGTTGTCTTATTAAATCCTATTCCCATCTTCATAGAATCTTAGAACAGTTTGGGTTGGAAGGGACCTTTAAAGGTCATCTAGTCCAGTCCCCCTGCAATAAGCAGGGACATCTTCAACTGGATCAGGTTGCTCAAAGCCCCATCCAACCTAGTCTTTAATATTTCCAGGGATGGGGCTTTAACCAACTCTCTGGGCAACCTGGGCCAGTGTTTCACCACCCTCACTGTAAAAGATGTCATCTGTTAGAGAATAACCCAAGCTAACAAAGACAGGCAGTGAAAAAAATTCCTTTAGAGCAGTCTTGAGTTTGTTTCAAATCAGGGCCATCTATCCAGAGGAAGATGTTACATTCTCCAGAAAACATAATTATCTCCCGTCCTAGTTTTGCCTGGGTAGAGTTAATTTTCTACATAGCAGCTGGTATGGGCTGTGCTTTGGATTTGTGCTGGAAACAGCGTTGGTAACAGAGGGATGTTTTAGTTACTGCTGAGCAGTGGCTGACACAGGGCCAAGGGCTTTTCTGCTCCTCACCCCATCCCCCAGCAAGCAGGCTGTGGGTGCTCAAGAAGTTGGGAAGGGGACACAATTGGGACAGCTCTGACCCCAGCTGACCAGAGGAATTCCGCAGACCATATGACATCATGCTCAGCTTATAACACTGGGGGAAAAAGGAAGGTGGGGACATTTGGAGTTAGGATGTCTTCCCAAGTCACCATTGTGTGTGGTGGAGCCGGGCTGTCCTGGAGGTGTCTGAGCACCTGCCTGCTGATGGGAAGTGGTGATTTAATTTCTTGTTTTGCTTTGCTTGCATGCGTGGCTTTTGCTTTACCTATTGGACTGTCTTTATCTCAAACCATGAGTTTTCTCACTTTTACCCTTCTAGCTGTCTGCCCCATCCCACTGGGGGGCAGTGAGCAAGCAGCTGTGTGGTGCCTAGTTGCTGACTGGGTTTAAACCCTGACAGCACCTTTATGGTCCTGCTTTAGCATTTCATATTTATACAGTGTGAGACAACTCTAACCAGGAGACTGACCGCCTGGCTGACAGGCACCATAGATTGGAAACTACCTGTCAAAATCAAAATCTGATCCAATCCAAGTCATGCAGACAAAGAATTTAAACAATTATTCTTGCTGTGTATTTTTAAAACTACCAGGACCATCTAATCCTATTAGTGCCCTCCAGGCCTGGACACCAGCTAGGTAATTCTCTTGGTGTAGATTTTCACCAATAAAGACTGAATGGCCTTAAGAAAGAGAAATGTCAAAAGTCGATCCTTTTCCCCATAGCTATGAGGCTGCCAACCGCCCAGTTTAGCACAGCACCTCAGTTCATTTGGGCTTCCTGGCTGGTATGAACAACCCCTCTAAAAGCAAGGGTGTCCATTCTCATCAGCAACTTCTGGCGCAAAGGGCAATCTTAAACTTTTCTCCTGCAGTTCATCCGTAGCAAATCTGTCAAAATGCTTCTTTGCAAGTGCTGCTTCATCTTCTGGGAGATTTCACTGTGATAATTTTCCTTTGTGGGTGGCACTGCCACTTCCATTTCCTTGTCTTAGGCAATTACAGACACCCGATTTGACAAATGCATTGGCTGTTTATCACAGTACCTCCTGTAATTGTTTTGCTTGTTGACTGTGGGTTTTCGTTTTCTGTGCTACCACTTTAGTGTAAGGAAAGGTAGGAGGGTTAGGGACCATGCAGAAGGCAAGCAGAACACACGTCATCACTCATCCTCTATTCACAATGAAGCAAAGTGCTCATAAACACAATTTCTATTTTTATGCTCTGTATAACTTATCGATGGTGCATTTAATATAATGAGGTATTATACTGTCAATATGGGACTGAAGACAAGGTCAACATTCCTCTGTTTTATTATTAAGGTTAAGTGACATCCACCTGGGGAATATATGAATGAGGATGCCCAAACACTTAAAATTACAAGAAAAAAACTTCTAAGATTTAGGTTCTCAAGTATCTCACATGTTGTCAGGAACAAAATGTCCCAGGAAGTGTCAGTCAATTGTACTTCTCTTTGCTTATGGAATACTAGGAAGAATTTCTTTACTGAAAGGGTTGTCAGGCATTGGAATAGACTGACGGGGAGGTGGTGGAGTCACCATCTTTGGAGGTGTCTAAGCCCCAGGTAGATGTTGTGCTTAGGGACATGGTTTCATGGTTTTGATAGGGCTGGGATTAGGGTTGGACTTGATGATCTTGAAGGTCTCTTCCAGACAGAACAATTCTATGATTCTGATTTTTTTCCTTTCCTTCCATTTGGAACACTTTAAGATTTTCTAAATCTGGTCCTGAAGCATCCCCCATTGTGTTTACATGACAAATAGAGTCTAAAGTTAAATGTCTTGACATCTTTAAAACTAGACGGTGCTGCAGGGATTCTCCATCTGCTTGGGACATTTCACATTATTGACGATTTTGCCTCTAGAGTTGGCCCAAAAAAGCTCTAACCCACTGCAGTGAGTGGGAAATTCCCCAAAGGTTCAAGATGTCTCACTCAAGACTCCATTGCTGACTTCCACCATCTAGGGCAAAAAGGGCCAGGGAGGTGGAGGGAGAGGTGCTTAAGGCATCTTTTGGAAGGGAATCATTTGGGTGGAAGTGATTAGACAGGGAGGAAACCCCATCGCTTAATAGGCCTGATTGCAGCTTGTCTGTCTTAGGAGGGATAGAAATCTCCGAAACAAAGATGAATAGTGCTGTTGTGTTTGGCCACTGGATTTTAGCTTGCCGTCAGAGCCCTCAGACTCCTTGCCGCAGGCTCCTTCCCGGGGTAATGGATATCATCTTCAGTTACGATGGAAAGGGCTCGCATTAAACTTTCAAGTTTACAGTGTTTGAGGAAGTGATGTTCTGTTGAATACGAAGTCACCAGTGACTGGGCTGATAGGCCTCTGAGCATGCCCACGGTGAGCTGGTTGTACCCAAACTCTGCAGCCTCACAGGCGCTAATGCATTCTGTGCTCCCCCTCCTGGGTGTGTGATTCATGCAACACTGAGCAAGTCGTAGATTATTTATACTCTGATTTCAGACTTCTGTCTTCAGAAATAGTTTCTCAGAAAATACATCCTTCACTTGATTTTCAGAAAGCAGAGGCATCACCTCCTTTTCTCAACAGGAGGAAACAGCAGTTGAGGGTATTTATACTGCCAGGCTTGCCAGCCTTCCCATGTTTACATGGGCTGTAAAGATATCAGTCCAACTTGAGGCTCCATTCATTGCTAGATAACAAACTGTTATCTGAAGAGGCATAGATATGTTGAACTGAGTGCTACTGGAGTTTGCTATGACTTTGATGGGGTCACAGTCTGATGACAGCAGTACACAGCTTGTGCTCTCCATAGTGAAAAACTGTTCAGGGTAATTCACACCTTTGCCACTTTTCAGATGGACAATGTGACAGGAAGGCTGTGAAACTTGAGAAACAAGAGGTGAGACACCCTCTGGATGCTGCATACTCGCCCTTCCCTGCCTGCCATACCTAACCAGCTAACAGCAAACCAAGTGCAGTGTCCTCCTGATTGCTTTGAAAGGTGCAATGGATAAATGTGAAACACCAAATAAGGCTGTGGCACAATGGCAGGGGTTGACAGGATTTATTCTGGAATTCAAGAATGGTGAAAATCTCTTCTTTGAGAATCAAAAGTCTTTCTTGTGAATTAGTGCCTACCTGTAAATGGATTCCCAGAGTGAGTAAGAACCATGAAGAACATCATCTGTCTTCCATTTTAAGTGCCAACCATTTGCCTAATCTAGCAGCGGTGAGTTCAGACACAGTCCCAGATTCCTTAGCACATACCCTTAGATGACCTGAAGCTCAGTAGATTGAGAAGCCAGTCAGCCACTCTAGTGTGACACTATGACCAGCCACCATGTCCTGCTGAGAGGCTTTGTCTTTACAAAGCAGAAGCACATTGGCTTGGGCAGACTATGATAGTGTCACAGCTATACAGCTCCAAGGCTGCTGCTGGCTTGTGTATGACTAGCTTGAGGGAAAGAGGAGAGGAGAGGAGAGGAGAGGAGAAAAGCTCATACATATACTGTCCTCTTCCATAGAGCAGTCTTTTAGCTTTCACCTGAATAGCCCATGTAAAGTAGCTTGGTTTTGGTGCAGCTGAAAGTCAGAAGTAAACCCATAAATGGCAAAGGGCCCAGATCTCTGCTACTTTATGGCTTGCAGATAAACATCTGCCTCTCTGCAAGGTGCATGAAGAATTGTCCCATAGCAAGGCTGTAACATCTAGCACTCACTTTTCTGAGGTATACATCACCGTGCAAAATGCAGTGCAGTGGAGAAACAAGCCCAGTGGAGTTGCTCAGGTGTAAAACTTGTCCAAGAGAGATCTGACTCAAGCCCCACAGATTTAATTTAGAAGGAACAGGTTATGAACTCTAAATTACTTTGCAAATGAATGGTTCAGAAAATACCACGTTCCATAAGGTTTACCCATCCTTTATCATTAGGGAATAGATTTTACTGTTCCTGATAATAATCCCTCTACAGAGGGAGATGCAAAGGTAAACAGGGAAAAGGAAATTTAAAAAGGGAAGAAGGAGATAATAGTTTTCATGTTTTCTTGCCTGAAGAAAACTCTATGATTTTGTTTGTCTACTACAGACAATGGAAAGGCTGGAGAAATAGTAAGTTGGCTTTGGTGTGGGTTTTTTTTTTGTTGTTGTTGTGTTTGCTTTTTCTTTTTTTCTACACCGAACCTTATACTATAATTGGAGAAAAGCTAAACTGGCAGCATTTTATTAATGAGATCTATGGTTGCATTTTAATAGGTTGACTATATTGTGTTTCATGAAAGGAATACTAAATTTTGTGACAAGAAAACAAAACAACTCTGTTCTCAGAGACTCGTGTGTTCAAAGGTCATTGATCTTTTAACTGTATTTCCTTTGTGGTGTGTCTTCATAAACAGATGACACAAGAGTTGTGGGAGGGAGCAGGAGCCAAATATTCTTGTCAACTTTATAAAATTTGGGAATAATATTTATTTTATTGCAGGTTACTTCTTTCTTCTTGAACTAAGAGGTTTAATTCTCTGAAAACTCAGCTGATTATGGATCTTAGTAGCAATCACAGGCAATGTCTAGTCTTGAAGAAAAAAAATACCTGGGTTTGGATATTAACCACTCTCAAAAGTCCAATCACTTCACTTTGGTTGCTGCTCAAGATAAAAACTTTGCTGAAAACAAAAGCCCGATAATTAATTAACAGAAAAGTAGGCTTAGGTTCTTGATCAAGCAAGCCACAGAGGTGAAGTAACATATCTTACCTTCAGTTTTACTTACTGGGAGGTTAGATATGCATACTCAGTCACTTTGGAATGCCTAAGACTGGAACATCATGTGTTTGTGTCCTGATTTACCACTCACACACTTCAAAGCAGATAAATTCAGGTCTGTGAAATCTATTGATTGTTGTTCTGTGCATCAGATAGTAGACTCATGCCTGTTCTCCACAAACAGTGAAGTTCTTCAGGCCAAACTGGCCAAATTATCACTCTTCTTACAGAGTACCTAATATATCTGGGGACACTCCTCAGACAATGGCTACATTTCCATGGTGCTTATATAGCTGGAAGGCATTTGGGAACCCTTTTGAAATTGCCAGTCCTCTCTTTGCAGATTACCACCCTCACTGTTTGTTTTGAAAAAGAGACTTCCTTTCCTGTGCGTGGTATTTTTAGTATTGGTCATTGTAATCTTTTTCTCCTGGCACCTCTATCTTCTTCAGACCATGGAAAGGTGGATGTTTTTGATGCCAGAATCATTGAAATGGTGAATGGGCTTTGCACACAACTGAGTTCTTTCTCTGTGATTCACTCTTCAAATTTTATTTTTAAAATGCAAACATTACTTAATGATTTGGTTTGGTTTGGTTTGGTGTGGTTTGGTTTGGTTTGGTTTGGTTTTTTTGCCAGGACATGCCAAACAGCCCATTTACTTTGAGTGAGAAGCTCAATTATTCTGAGACTATACTAAGCTTATCCTAAAAATATAACTTTTTAGACTTGTAAAATTAGGAAGGAAATAAAGAAATAAAGGGTAGAGAAAAGAGTCATATCTGAGTTAGTCATCTTTCTCTTTTCAGCACTGGCATTAGTGTCGTACCAACCAGAGTCCCATGCAGCTGGATTCAGACGAGCACATGGACAAAGTTTGCTTTCCCAGAGAGCTGGCAGCCCTGATGTAATGAGAACTGTAGAGGCAGGGGATGCAGAGGGCAGTGCTTTTTCATGCTTCAGGCAGATATGCCTCACTCACAAGTGTGAATACATGCAGTGAATATTCCATCAGTCTACATTTTATATTTGGACCTCTGTTTCTTTCTTGAGACTATTAAAACCAGATCCTTGTTCCTACCAGCCCTACCTGTATTTTTTATATATCTGTTAAATGTCCTTAGTTTTCCTTCTTTTGCTTACTTTCTCTATCACTGTCTGCCTGATATGACAAATCCTCGTGACCAGCTCTCCCAGAAGAACACAACCTCTTTTTTCTTCTGTCCTTCCATCACTCAGCCTCATATTCCCAAATTATTTTATTCACTAAACTTCCCTCTTCTAGATGCCCTTTTCCCCAGCACAGATAGAAATTACACTGGTGACCTTATAGAGATGGGTGAAATACCCCTGAGGCAAGGGTTGGCTGGTTCATTCTGCTACTTCAGCAGCCCAAATTGTCTAGGCAAGTCTGCACAATTGGCCACAACAGTTTTAGCATAGGGAAAAGTCAAAACACAGAATACGGTGCATTGTACAGCCTCATTCACCCTGCTTCGGCCTTCCTAGCCAGGCATGGTAGGTGGCATAGTATGTGGCATTAAATCTGCTAGGCATGAATTTCCCTCTTGGTCTCACAGAAGGAACTGAGGATGGACTAATCTCTGCTTTCACCAGTCACTGTAGCCACCTCTTGTCATTACTCAGTTAATCCTCTTTGCTTTCAAGAATGGAACATAGGTTCAGTTCTTCACACAAACATGTAAATTATCAAAAAGCTCTGAAGGATAATGCACATCTGTTCCAACAGAAACATCTACAAGGTAATCGTCTACATCTGAACATGCAATCTAGACTTCCCGTGTAGTCAGGGACAAGCAGGCAAGAGGTGATTCATCTGGTAAAGAGCTAAAATAGATCAGATGAATCACATCATGAGTGTGCTCGTGTCTCTCCATTAACTGTACTTGGAGCTAGTTCAGACAGAAGTGTCTATATTGCAAATGCTTGAAGCTGGGTTAAAGAGTCTTTCTCCAAGGGATTTTAAGTAGAAGTAGACTTGGAACTTGCCAGTGACTAATTAGCTATATGTGAGATAAGTTTCCTCCGTTTGGGGATGGGATGTTATCATTTGGGTCATCTAGCTCTAGCAACAAATCAACTTAATTCAAGTTCCCTTTTACTCAGAGGTTGCAGCCTATGGGACAGAACTGCATGGTTCTGACTAAATAGCTTCCATGGGATTGAAGTATCCCATGGCCAAAAGTCTACACATAATTAGTCCTAGTGTCCCCCTTGGCAGCACTGGATATTCCTTTGAAACGATGATGTTGTAGTTGGATATTTCATTGGCACACTGTAATTTCATCATATATGTACTTGCACTCACACTTATGCTCATCCTTTTTCAAATCCACACCAGAAAAATTCCAAGACTTCTGTTTTGTCTGCCTGGTTCTCTCAGTTGGTCGTGTCTCAGAATTACCTGTGTAAAAAATGTCACTATTTTACTTTACAAACAGCAAGGATATAATCAACTGGGTAAGTTCCTTTCTTCATTTCAAAGATTCTCATCACCTTGTCATGAGTTAACTGGAGCGTGCTCCTTGCACTGGCCGGTTTAGGGGCTTTTCTGGACATACCCAGTAAAAGAGAATGGACTAGTAAGGCAGCGATCAGGGTCTGTTGCCTGTCCTCTGTATTTTATTCTCATTTCCTAAAATAACTGCCCTTTGTGAAGGACACAGTTGAACTTCTCCTACAGTTAGAAGACATATATGGTGAGATGGCTGGTGATTTAGGCCCTGCTAGACTACTTTGAAGTGCAAACGCTGTGATAGGACATCATAGCTCAAGGAGACTTCCGAAGGAAAAGTGTAAGAATCCCTCCAAGGGCAGCTCAACAATAAGACCATTAAATCTAAAGTATTACAACTAGGTCACGGGGAATAAGGTCAGAGATGCAAGGGGTTTGTATTGTACAATGAATGTGAATGAGGGCTGAGCCAATGAAGACAGTAGTAATAAAAAGCATGTTATCAGAACTAGTTTGTTACACAAACTAGCTGACATATCTCAAGGGTCAGCGTGGGTATTTCAAGCATGAAAACTTGCTGAATGGACGGTGCACTGATGATAAAGCACGAGATTGCAAATGATGTTTAATGATGGGTGAATAGAGCATGCTCTCTTTATATGTGGTTGGAGTTCTCAGTATGGGAGGTCTACAGAGAGACATAGTCACATCATAGTCACACAAGGGGAAAAAAAAGTACAAAGGGAACAAAAATAAACCAAGCCCTCCTGCTGTCATTATAAGCCATGAAATGTGCTGGTAACATTTTATTTTCTCTGCAAGCCAGGGGCCTTCCTTCAAAGCAGCATGGAAGCACATGAGGAGATGGAATGGGGTAGAGAAGCAGATCGTGTTCTTGTTAGTTTAATGATTTATGTCTAGGATTGTTTGTCTTTGATGTGATTAATTGCTTCCAAGTATCTGCTACCAGGAAGGCTGCTTTGTATAGAAAAGATATGTCCCTCTGGGTGGGTTCTCTTTAGCTGAATCAACCCTAAAAATGTCCCCGTGATCTTCTGTCTGACACATTTTTGCTTGTGTGGTACAGAGTACTAGAAACTAAATCACAGAAAGCAATCTGGGAGGGAGAGAGACACAGGAACCCAGCCAGATGTTTGGGTTTTTTCAGAATCTTCTAATTTTGTGTGTGCTCCTAATCTTGTGCAACTTTTCACATTCCTCACTCCTATTCAGTCACCAGAATACACACACGGGAAAGGGGAGAGGCAGCTTACAGAGTAAGCCAGAGCCTGGTCTTGAAACAGGGCACACACAAACGCTGTGCTCTTTACATGGGAGGGCCTGTTATTGCTGAACTCTGGAGTCTAGGAGACAATACTCAGGTCTGGGAAGTCAGGTGAGAACCATGCCCACCTCTGTGAGTGGTGTGCATGGCATTTCCACCGTGCAGTGAGGTCAGATCTGTGTCTTGCTTGCTTTTGTTTCTCAGTGGACAGGGAAGAATTATTGGTGATGTTCCCAGGTGGAGGTTTGTTTCAGAAATACATGACCCAGTAGACATGAAAAGGTGAGTTTGCAAACCTGCGACTTTATTTCTCGCATCCTGATGAAGGAAGGGGAAAAGGACTGATGCTGCTGCAGCTGTTCCTGGGGTTTAGATCTGCTTTGACTGTGTTCTGAGATGTGATGAGGAATAACCCTGTTGCAGACCACTTTGTCATGTTTCTTTTGGAATTTTCTCAGTATTTTGCTGTTGCTCCTGCCTTTTCTGCTGACTTACATTTCTCTTTGCTTTTGCCCTTCTGCTAGGCATGTCGCAACACTTCCCTGTATGCCTTGTCTCCCTCACCAGTCCAACCTTCCCTCTAGGTTCTGTTCATTCACATGTATTTCATCAGATAACATTAACCATATTAATTCACCGTGAACTGGATATTTTTCATTTTCTTTATATCAGGGAGGTGCATCTGTAATGTAACAGGATGGGATGTCAAGTCTGATAAGGAGACCATAACTTCTCTGTTTCACTCCCAAATACATTTTAGACCAAATTCTGACTCTGGTAGAAGGATGCTTGAATGTAACTCAGGATAAAATTTAGCCTGTAGTATAACCTTCCTGTCAGAGACAACAATTTACTATCTAGTTTGTGGATAGCATGAAATTAAGCAGAACCACTACCCTAAACTGTAATAAAATCTATTGACATCCAAACTATGTATTATGCATATGCAATGTATTATCCTGAGGCAAAAATGCACAGAGGTTTGACAGCAACCTAATGAAGGAATGCAAAAGAAATGGGATTTAAATAAAAATCTGCAAAAGGACAGAAAAGGTACCTGATAGCCAAAGGGCTGGTTCTTTTTGAGAACAGTTTTAAGAAAGTGCAATTCTGGGAGCAGGAAGGGGAGTTAAGGGAGGATGATGAGGAAGATTAAGGGGAAATGAATGTGGTCGATTGCAAAGGATCAAGATTTGTGTAAGGAAACGGGTGTCAGGATCACAGGAGATGATGATGCAGAAGCAGTCAGAGCACAAAATGAGTCCATATGATGACACGCTGGGGTGGGGAGAAGGGAGAAACCGATGATCTTCCACAGCAGGGCTAGAGATGAAGTGCTTAAAGAGGATCAATGCTCCTGATAAGTACTACCCCATTGGTTTAAAGAAATCCTTTTTGGTAATTTTACCAGTTCTGACCAGAAGAACAAGCACAGCAATTTCTCTTTTGCCAGTCATCTGGCTTCATGGCTAGACATTAAGTTGACACATAGACTACATTAAAGACTACAAAAATAGGAGACTAGACAATGAAAGACTAACCATCTCCCACTGGAATGGGGTCAACAACAACTCTCCAGGCCTTATGAATATCTAGGAAAATGTCTTTGCAGTCTCTCTCTGAACTGCAGCTTGCCATCTCAAGAAGCCTCTTTTTTATAAAAGACTTTTTGCAATAGTTCAAAGGAAAGTGCTGAAATCCCATCTTGGAGAGAAAAGGCCAACCTGTCTCGAGGAATGTGGTTTTCTTATGGTTTGTTGTTTTTGTTTTTGACATAGGTCTTNTTTTTTTTTCCATCTAACTTATTTATTTAAAAGCTAGCAGTCATCAACATTACCATCCTTAATCTAAAACATGTCAACATGCTGAATCCTACTGGGATTTTAAAATTTATTTTTAATGTGTAAATTGTCTTTGAGAATTAAGGATACTATGATGTTCATAAAAAGCATATTCTTGCTATCACTGGAGAAATCGAGCTAAATAATAAATTAAAGCTGCTCTACAAAAACATTAATTCTTTGCATACATTTGTTTTTAAAGCTCCCTTGTTTGTGAGCAGTGATAAAAAAATACTCTGCACACTTTTTTTTGATAGTGAGATGAGAAAAGTATAATAGGAAAGTAAAATTAAATTATATTTCATTACTGATGACAACCTGAATAAAACATGGAGAAAGCATTATCAGGCTTCAAGAACTTCTGGCACCTTGACAACAAACAGAACAAATCTATATCCACTTAAAAGCTCCCACACATTAAAGTACCCCAAAATAATCATCTCTCTTTTCTCTAGCTGCAAACTAGATGAACTGGCAGTGAACAAAAGGAAAGCATTTCCTCTTGAATTTTTCATAAGAGCTGTGAAGCATATCACATAGTCTTCATTACTTCATTTCATACCAGGGCACACCCCAATACTGCACTTAAAAATCTTAGACACCTCTCTGGGAAAAAAAGATTCCCTGAACACCCAATTTCAGTCATGTGCAGACTTCATCAAAATTGATCTAGATCAGGGGTAAACAACGCGCAGGGACATGATGCTCATACTGATACAGGATCTTTTGTTTGCTCTGAAAGTAGCCATATGATGCAATGCAGTATAGTACCAGAATTTAGATAGTTTGATAGCATTCCTTTAGCCATCCAAGCATCTTAAAACTTTGATTATCCTTCAACATTTTCTTTTTTTTTTTTTTTTTTTTGTGGGTGGGTTGTTCTTTTGTGGCATTTTTGGTTTAGTTTGTTTTTTTCCACAGATAGGTATCCTCTACACATACTTGGGGATTGGCTGTAGGACCCTTCCACTGCTCAGTACTGATGCTGGAAACTGTGGGTGCTGAGTCCAGTGCTGAGCTTCCTGGGACAGGACAGATGTGAATGTACTGGAGCAAGTCCAGTGAAGGGTTACAAAGAGGGAGAAGAGAAAGAGGAGAGGAGAGGAGAGAGGAGAGAGGAGAGAGGAGAGGAGAGGAGAGGAGAG
>VWZY01005198.1:230871-246958 GCA_013399075.1 Chloroceryle aenea | reverse complement strand
GAGAGGAGGTATTCAAAACTCATCTGGAAACAGCCCTGAGCAACCTGTTGTAGCCGACCCAGCTTTAAGCAGGGAGGGTGGGCTACATAATTGTTAGAAGTCCCTTCTAACATCAGCAATTGTGTGATGTAAGAGCAGCAAAGTCTCTTTGCTGTGGTGAGATCTCAGCTGTTTTCCATAACTTTCTGAAGTAGACCACTAAGTCTGTAAAAATCCTCTAAGCAGAGATCCTGCTTCGTTTTGTAGGCTCTGCCAGTTGCTCAGGGTCATCTCGGTACGCACTGTGCTGCCATAAATAATGGATGGCCAGTTGAGAAGCCACAGAATGAGCAAGAATCAGAGTAAATCTGGAACCTGCAATGTCCTTGCCAGAGTCTTTTTTAGGACAAAACCAAAACATCTCCAGCAGAGGTCAGTTAAGGAAAACTTGCTTTGTTGAAAGATTTGCTTTGCCATAGACTCTGTCTTTGAAATAAAATTTTTTAGTCTTTTTGTATTATTTGGGATATTTATATATGCATTTCTTAATAAGAAAAAAAGACACATATCCTCAGAATATTAGTTACTTAATAAAGTTCTTAACACCAAAAAAGTGAGAATACAAGATGATTTTTCCATCTTAGTTTTCCTAATCTGGGTTTACATGAAAATTAGAGAGATTCCAATTTTGTTTAAACAATCCTAGGGGGTTGTTTCTGATTATGAGAACTTTCCTCTTCCCTTCCACTCTTCTACTTCCTTGGAAGATCACAGTGAAGTACCTCTCACAGCCCCGTTCCCCATGTAATGGCCTTGCAGGGTCTTCTAATTCTTGCCCATGATGTGTTTTTGATGGCATCAGAAGGTCTTCAATGAGACAGCACAAAAAAAGTATATCCCTTAATAATTTAGTATTCCAGTAGAGTATCTAAAATAATTCACAGCCAACCTTACAGTCGTATATGGCCTACTGTCATCTGTCTCCCCTGAGGAGGAAGGAGCAACAGAAGCAATGTGTGATAAACTGATTGCAGCTCCCATTCCCCTGTGCTGCTGGAGTGAGAGGAGGTAGAGAAATCAGAAGTTAACTTGAACCCAGGAATATGGAAGGGGTGAGAAGAAGCTGTTTTAAGATTTGGTTTTATTTGTCATTATTCCACTCTGGTTTGAAATTAAAATAATTGCCCCAAGTCAAGCCTGGTTTGCCCGTGATGGTAATTGGTGAGTGTGTCCTTATCCTGACCTGTGAACCTTTCGTTCTATTTTCTCTCCTTGTCTGGTTGAGGAGGAGAATGATAGACTGGCTTTGGTGGGCACCTGGGTCCAGCCAGAGTCAACCCACCACATTTGTTTTGAACCTACAATGTACCCCCTTTAAGATAGGTCCTTCCTCTCATTTGTGTTTACCAAATGGAGCACAATGGAAGCCTGACAAAGCAGTTAATGAGCTCTGAGCGTCAGAGTAAACAGGGAAATGATTCAAAATTACGTGAATTGAGGGGTTTGGAAAGAATAGATAAGAAAATAGAACAAACCAGGAACTGCAGATTAGTAAAATCAATATGATATCTATTCAATACCACATGAGAGAAGAACTTGGAAAGCAGAATTCGAAGATGAGAAGAAACTGTACAGTAGCTTGCAATGAGATATGGCACAAAAATAGGCCAGTTCTTAGGTAAACATTGTTCTCCATACTTCAGGGATACGACTTCACATTTAAGTGTGAAAATAAAATAATCAAAAGAGTTACCCAAAAGCATATGTTAAAAAACTTGAGGAACAAATGAACAATAAGAAAGATAAAGAATGCCAAAAATTTGTATCTTGGCTAAATATGCAATATAAGGGGTAATACGCAACAACACGGCAAGAATGATTTGGGATATCACTTAAGAGTATGTGATAGGATGAAGTTAAGCTCAAAGTAGTATAAAATAAGGGTAACTCAAACAAAGCCTGATGAATTGATATTTTGAAGAACTATCTTCCCAGAGCAATTGTGAAACCACGTGAAAATTTACAGAACATAAGTAAATGTACAGCAGGGAACTTGTGTACTGTCAGAGAGATATATGTATTTATTCATCCATAGCATCCATTTATTAAAGTGCTTTGGTGAAGAAACATGAGGCAAGCCTTTCTTTCCTCAAGTGGCCCCAGCAAGTACCACTGTAATCAGCATTAAACCAGCACCAGCAGATTAGCACTTGAGACATGTAGCCCAAAAGCAGGACAGAAATGATGGATCTAGGAAGTCATTGATTTTTTTTGATTTTTTTTTTAACTAGTGTGTGCTGGAGAATCTGCTAGGAATAATACAAGCAGATATGTTGTCCTGACCAGTGACAGGAGAAGGAACAGTAAATAACAAATTGAGCTCCTAGGATCAAGCAATAAAGGTGTTAAACATTCTGGCAGGCTTTCCCAGGATAATACATTATAATAAGAGTTTAGAAAGAGATTTGAGGGTTGACAATTTTGTATTTTGCCTTCTTTTTTTCCTTGAAGAAAATGTAACATAAAAGTCCAAGATACTCGTTCCAGAGAAATCTCTGTGTACATTTCAAAACATAAATGTAGCATTTTCTCTGACTAAAAAAGCAGAGTGACTGTCAAGTAGTTTTTCCCATCCCTAATCAGACCGCATTTATAAAGTTGTATTGAGAAGAAACTAACTGCTGACAGAGCCCCTCAGCATCTGATCCTCCCCTTCTATCATCTCTGTCTCCACACACATTCTCTCAGGTGGCTACTGAGGGATTGTCACTGACCCCATCTATTTCGTGGTAAAACCTCTATCATGAAATTAGTTTTGTACTGAGACAGCTAATTTTTGGTGCTTGATTGCTCTGTGCTCCGGACCATTTTCAGGAATGCTCCTGTTCCCCAGATTTGTGTCCTGTGGATTTGCTGATGACCCAGTTTCAGCCAGTCTCAGTGTCTAGAGGATAATAGGCAACATTGTTTGCTGCTTTAATTTATTGAAACAGTAGAAGAGATGGTGGCTTGGAAGAGATTTGTGGTCAATGAGGCTGTGTTTTGCCTTCCATTTGGGATTTCTCTTCTAGGCGGCTACAGAAGTTAATTGTTGCTGGCACAGGATAAAGAACAGCAGCTCACAGGACTGGGAAGTCAGGTTTCATCTGGCCTTTCACAACTGCTTGAATTTCAATATAGACATTGACCTCAAGGTCCAATGAAACGGAATCACATTCTTAGTTTTGAGCCCCAGTATGTCCAAAAGTCCATTTCAATGCTAAGTTGGATGCGTTTAAGTTTTTTCTTAGGTCACCACACACTTGATGGATGAGGCAGACATGAATCAATAACATGTTCTCATTTTACAAGTGTTAACTAGGGAATTACAAAAATCATTACTAGCCTCATTCCTCCTTCTTTCCTAAGTCTAACCCATGTCTAGTCTCAGCCTGTCTCTTCACATGCTGCTCTGTCTTCATATCTTTGTGGGAGAAGTAACGATTGAATTAGGGTATAGGTACTCATACAGAGAAAAGCCCAATCAAGCGTAACTGAAAGTTGGAACTTAATTGTCTTCCAGGAATGACAATCACAGTTTCAGTAAAACAGGATGAACTATTTTAACTAATCCTGCCTAGGCTAGTAAGGAAATTATTTGATAGCACTTTCACCACTAAGGTTGCCTGTTTTGCCTAATCCACTGGCTATATTGGATGGTCCAGTGTTTTGCAGAACATCATTCTTGCAAGAAAGAGAATTCTTTGGAAGCATTTGAGAACATCTTAGAGAAATATCCATCAGGAGTAGACTAGATAGAATTGATACTTGAGCAGAGGTAGGAAATGGGTGAGTTCTGGAGTTTTTCTCCTGTCTTTTCTATTACGAACTGAATGAACTCTATCTGAAAACCAGGCAATTCAGCTACCCCACAGAAAGGCAAACCAACAGGAGTTTAGCAGACAGTTTTAGGAATTTGGGTACTGGAAACCAACATTTTGAGAAGAATCGAGAGAAAAAGAGCATTAGGGGATACACAGATTGTGGTGTATTCACTGGGAATGTATTTGGGCCTACAATAAATTTGTTCCATTCAGCTTTTTCTGTAAGAAGCTTCTTTGTGATGCATTTAAGACCCTTAGGAACTTAATTACTACCTTGTAAATGATGGTGGTACCTGGTGAGATAAATGCCATCAAATGTTACTCCTTTTTAGGGCTTGTTAGTGACCCAACACAAATACGTTGATCCCAATTCATTTCTAAAGCCGAAGTAGAAACCGCACAAATGTCAGCAGTTGTCCCCTTGCTGCTAGGCAAAGTACAGAGAGTAAAGATGAATAAGATGAATTCTATTTTTTCATCTTTGCCTGGGCAAGGTGGAGACTTACTAACAGGTATGTGTGAAAAAGCTGTTGCTGCTGCTTGCTACACCTGATTTTCTAAGAGGGAATTTCAGTCTTAAGTGCTGTCAGTTTGGCACCTNAATCTTCCTTATTACATTTTCTTGGCAGAAATTCCACTGTGGATGCTAGCAATAGACTTGACTTGGTGCTGCTCGTCACAATCCCCTGTGACACCTTAATATCTCATTATCAACATTAATAATAAACGTGTGTTTCTCTGAATATGCAATGTGAGAATTGAATATACATATATATGGCACCTCACACTGCATTTATTTGAATGTGTAATGGATGGTATAAATGCAAACTCAAAGTGCTATGAGTGAAGGACACATTTGGCATGCAGAGCCAGGCTCGATGGAGAGCAGTGACATAGACCTCTTGTGTGCCTGAGGGTAAGTTGTTTGACCCCATGCACAACCTTTTCCTTGTTCTTTAAATCCCTCTTGCACTTCTAGGGAATGATTTAAGTTTGGTGTGCTACATACTGCAATGTTTAAATACACAGTCCAACTGATACTGGCATCTTAGTCTTCGTAAGAACATTGGATAGTTGCAACTATAACTGATAAATCTATAAATAAAAATTCTGGTCTTTGCATTTCTGAGATGCAAGTAAGAGCAGTTAATGGCTTATTTTTTTCTTTACACACTGTCTAATGATAAATATGACTTTCTAAAGAAACTTAAAAAAACTGTTTTCTGTTTTTAGTTTCTGAGAATAATTTTGTTGGTATTTCAATTTCTAGTAGCCAGAGTTATAGAGCCAGAGTTACAGCAGGTNAAAAAAAAAAAAAAAAGGGAGATCTATGACAGGCTAAACTTTGCATCTCTACAAGTAGAACTGTTGATCTCCCAAGATAGTGTTCCCAGCCCACACACCCCNTCTGTTTTTAGTTTCTGAGAATAATTTTGTTGGTATTTCAATTTCTAGTAGCCAGAGTTATAGAGCCAGAGTTACAGCAGGTTTTAGAATTGCCTGTGAAAAAATAGTGGCCAAAAGGACCACTCCGTTAACGGATATTGAAGAATAGAGTGCATTTGGCCTTCCTGTGATGGAAGACATGCTGGTGGAAATAAGTGCGTATTCATAGTAGGGAATTTTGGATCCTCAAACACTGTGAGGAAAACTCCTTCATCCACACCAAAGGTATACTCCAGCCCAAGGACAGGACACAGTATTAGCAAAACCACATGTGCTCAGGTGAGTAGCGAGCAACATACTTACACTTCAAGCTACATTTCACAGCAAAGAGCAAACTTAACAAAACCCGCAGAGGTCAGAATGTCTGAAAAGAATTCAATTTTTTATGTTAATACAGCTTGATAGTAGATATATTAATCATAGCAACTCTATTCAGACCTCAGTCTATCCTGGTTGTCAAAATTTATGAAGAGGAGTGGAAAAAAAGATGTTTAAACTCATGGAGAATATCTAGAAAACATTAGAAGTAAGATGAGAACCTGTCCCTCTGACAGCTGTGTCTGTCCCTAAGCATTTCTCAGAACAACTTTTTGTATGAAGCAGCTCTTGCAGAAAGTTAAAAAAAATGAGACTATGGAGTCTGGTGTCTAGAGAGGAGTCCAGTCTAGAAAGAAAGGCCTTAAAGTTTATGAAACATGAAAAGGTAATGGCAAACCTTCAAAACAGAGAGGAGGACATGCCCAAGGAATGCCAGAATCAACGATTTTATCTACTCTCCTGTAGGAAAATAAAAAGCAACAAGTAGTTCAAAGTACAGTAGAAACTGTTTTTCAAGCATGAATACAGTGGGTTTTAGTCCTTCACTTAAATATAAGTTCAGCAGCTCCAGTTCCATTTGAAAGATGGCAAAAACAATAGAAGTTTTTCAATTTACTGAGTTAAAAAGCCAGGAAGGCAGAACTCTTCTCCTCAGTGCAGATCTCCTCCCCACACCACTACCTCCCTTTTGAATTAATTCTAAATATGAAGCTATCATTGTTCTTTGAAACTGTGTCTACAAGAACTGGAAGTTAAACAAGCACAAGTATTCACTTGTGCTTATGAAGAATCTCATGAAGAAAGAACTGGATATAAACAAAATATTGAAGTTCTTTTTCTTACTGAAGAACATTTCTCCCCTAAACCATAACTGAAAACTAAACCTGTTTTCAGAACAGAAATGTCGCAGAAATAAGCCAGAATGAGGAATATATTCTAAGATTTACACATAAATGTGTCAGGAGGCATCAATATAGTCAAGCAGCTATAATCAGGAAGGTGTCTAATGCAGAAGGGCCTTAAGAATCCATGCTCTAGGGGCCATGATGAGCTTGGAAGAGGTCTTCAAGCAATGGGATCTGGGAAAAAGAAACAAAGATTGTTGCAGTGGATGGGCTCTCCAATGACATAGACAAGCTTGAGTTTCCCTTTAAGTTCCTAAATAATAAACTAACTCAAATTATACTCCTCATATGCCCAGCTTGTGTGAAACTGTCACCTTCATGGGATATTTAAAGCAGTTTTAGCTGTTAAAGCTAACTTGACATCCCAGACATAGCTACATCCAGGTCTGGGATGCAGCTATCCAAAGCAGATACTTGATGTCCTACAGAACAGAATTCTTCTCCTCTGGCACATAACCAGCTCCCACAATGTGCCACCTTCTCTCTTCTCTTGCTTTAGAGAACTGGAGAATTCCCAAAAACATTCGTCTCCTTCTGCTTCTTTCTAAGAGACTTGGGAGATTGGTTTCAAACACTGTCAGTGGCCTCCCACCAATGTCAAAATCATGTTAATTCATGTGATGATTCCTCTGCGTCCTTACACCTGGAAAGCCTCAAACTGCAACTGAAACTGGCTGAAAGCTCTGTACTTGATTTAATCTTCATTTCTTGCTTTAAACTTTCTTTAAAGCACAGACTTTTCAGAGCCTTGCTTAGAAAGTAAAATTGGGACTGCAGAGTTGAAACTCACTGGAAAAGGACTAAACTGAAAGATTACTGCAGTATAAGCTTGATTACAGCCTCTGCATATCACTATATTATGAATATTAAATAACCAGGATAATAAGCCATTGGTTAAAACCACAATGGTTTTGCCCATTTTTGTTCTGCTTCATTCAGCCCATGCAGAGTATACTGAGATCTCCATCCATCCTTGAAACCCTGGAATGTCTTGCTGGATGGTATTAGCAAATGAAAAAGCTTCAAGAAGTTCAATTCTTGCTAAATAAATTTTTGTAAAAAATAAAACTAATGTAAAATTTTGACTTGCTCATCCAAAGATCACAGTTTCTCCACCTGTCTCACTGTCTGTCCAGCTGTCTGGCTACTGGTTCCTTCTTCTCTACTAGCAGTAACTTCTGAATCTGGTAGCCAGTTCCAACCTTTCTTGCCAAAGGAGGCGTGATGAAGATATTTCAGTTCTTGCATGATCAGCCATTCTTTTTGAAGATCAGCACATCCATAAGAGAGAGAAAGTTCAGTTAGCACCACAGTGAGGGAGAGGGTTCATGGGAAGTTAATAGCTTTTCTTATTTGATCTGTCTTGACAAGAAGTTTTGGTGTGTAAGGTAGCCAGTCTTCAAATGTATTACAGGGAATCAACTTCAGCACATGTTAACTTTTGCCCAGAGAGCAGTAGGTGAGTACTGAAGAGGCCTGACAGAGCTTTGAAGAGGGAATGAGGACAAGAAAGAGATGTTAAAGCAGAGTAATCCATTGTGTTTTATAAAAATACCTAGAGACCAGGCTGAGTGAACTGCAGCTTAATAGCAAATTAAACTAAGGTTAAAATACCACAGCTTATGGTGAAGTCTTAACATGTTGCCTCTTGATGTGCTGTTGATGGGAATCATTTTACTAAAATGGCAGTACATTGGGTTGAAGAATATAGATTGAAGACTTCAGGGAAAGATAAAATACATCCCACATTTCAACGTTACAGAAATCAGTAGGCAGAGCACTATGGAGTATAGGTCTACACTACTAAGCCTGACCATCTTTATGAATTAAACCAAACCTTTCACTGGCATCGTGAAGAGGTTTGCCACATGTAAAAGGTGCTAATACATATACTTGTAGCAAATCCCCTGAAATGCAGTTAAATATGAAAAGCAAAAAGTCTCTTTTTGATTGACATTGGCTGACCAATACTTTAGAAGACAGACAACTTCTTAACACAGGATGTTAAGTTCCTGTTAAAACACATGTGAGTTTTCTGCGGACTTGATGTGAGGTCAGGATCATAGTAGATACTTCTTGTTTGGCTATGATAGCTCTAGGAAGAGGTCCCTGTTCCTTTCATGGCTGGACCATCACACTCAAAGAGTTGTGGACAATGGCTCAATGTCCAAGGGGAGACCGGTGATGAGTAGCATTCCACAGGGATCAGTATTGGGACTGGCACTGTTTGATGTCTTTGTCAGTAGCATGGGCAGTGGGACTGAGTACACCCTCAGCAAGTCTGCCAGTGACACCAGGCTGTGTGGTTTGGTCGACATGCTGGAAGGGATGTCATCCAGAGGGACCTTGTCAGGCTTGGGAGCTGGGCCCATGCAAACCACATGAAGTTCAACAAGGCCAAGTGCAAGGTCCTGCACATGGGTCAGGGCAATCCCAAGCACAAATACAAGCTGGGTGATAAGTGGATTGAGAGAAGTCCTGAGAAAAAGGAGTTGGGGGTATTGGTGGATGCAAAACCTGAATATAAGCTGCAATGCGTTTTGACAGTCCACAAAGCCATTTGCATCCTGGGCTGCATCAAAAGAAGCAGATTGAGTGAGGGGATTCTTCCCCTCTACTCCTCCCCAGTGAGACCCCACCTGGAGTATTGTGTCCAGCTCTGGAGTCCCCAACATAGGAAGTACACGGACCGGGTGGAGTGGGTCCAGAGGAGGGCCACAGAGATGATCAGAAGAATGGAATACCTCTTCTATGAAGAAAGGCTGGGTTTGTTCATCCTAGAGAAGAAAAGGCTCTGGGGACACAATATCGTAACCTTCCAGTACCTAAAGGGAAGCTACAAGAAAAACAGAGAGGAATTTTTTTAAGTACATGTAGTGATAGGATTTAGATTAGATATTAAGAAGTTCTTTACTGTGAAGGTAGTGAGACACTGGAACAAGTTGCCCGGAGAGGTTGTAGATGGTCCACCTCTGAAGTGTTCGAAACTAGATTGGATGGGGCTTTGAGCAACCTGGTCAAGTGAGAGGTGTCCCTGCCTATAGCAGGGGGGTTGGAAGTAGAAGATCTTTTAGGTCTCTTACAACCAAAACCTTTCTATGATTCTATGATTCAGTTCATCCTAAAAGCATCATCTAAAGAATTAGATGATGCCATTTCTGGTTTGGATTGGCATTTAATGCAGCTGTGTTTTCTTAACTGTTGTTACAGAGCAAACACACTCGGCAGGTCTTTCTCTGCTGACTTGGCTATTCTTGGATCCCCCTGGATCCATAAGCACACTTCTTATTCATCAGTCCTGCACAGAAACCCTTGCATAGAGCAGAGCTCAGCCTGCACAGAAAAAATAAGCACTTTTGGAATTGTTTTGCTTTGGTCTGACTGCTCATTAGGTAAGTCTGCTCTGGAGCCAAGGGAGGCTTAACAATAGCCTTCCATAGGTCTGATGTTCTCTTTTAGCAATGCAAAGTAAATCCTAGGCCCCAGATTAACTGCTGTAGAGCCCAGTGTATTCATTCTCTTCACAGAGGCCTGTCAAGACAGCAGAGCAAAGTTTTTTGAAGTACTTCCTCCTGCAGTGAAAAGTTTCTCCTACTTTCTGTAGTGCAGTCAATCCTTGCATTGGACTTCTGTGGGAGAAAAAAAAAACTATTCTGATTTTTGTTCTGTTAAAAACTGCTCATTTAAACCCAAGCTGAACTTAAAAGCATTTTGTGTGAAAAACTCATTATATTCTGCGTGAAAATATTCATTAGAAAATAATGACTTCTGATCACTGAAGACCTCAACATCCTAGACCTACAACACCCTAGAGAGGAAGTTCTGGAACATAAGGAACATAAGATCATCTGGCCTAGACTCAACGCAGATCCTAACTCATATATGACATACCTAACAGAAGCTAATCTACTCAAAACCACCAGGGTGTGGTTTATTCCTTCTTTTGAACCCTTCTTCTGCTTATGGAACATGGAAATGGTTTGTTGTTTATCATCCCCCATGTGACACAGCTCTAGCCAATCTCACTCATCATGGGTGAGGGATCATTAATTGATCTCTCTGGACTTACTCTGTCTGTGAGTCTACTTTAGGCATCTATTTGCTCATTGTCCTCATCTACATTATTTTAACATTGAGGTTTTTCTTCCAGATATCAAAGTGGTTACATGTTTTAAAGTCAGTTATAGTCCTACATATGGGATAGTTAATATCACACACCCCCCCAAAAAAACCCAGGTAATTTAAAAAGTAGCTCTGAACATAATTTACAACATACCCTACATATTTAGATTGACTGCATCTTGGGATGCTTAAATTTGAAACAGATGGTCAGGTGATTTGAAAATCACTCAAGAAAATCTGGAAATTAGCTCACAGCAACATGAAGGAATATCTGCTAGATTGAAAAGGGATAAAAGGCTGTTAATTGGACTGGAGAGTAAATTGGACTACAATAAATGTTTGGTCCCGTAGACTGGAAACAGTAATTTTCTGGGTTATGGATACCATATTCACCATGATACATACTTAGGAAGAGAGAGACACGTTCTGACAGGCAATGCTTAGTTGCAGGCAGTTTAAAATCAGTGCCAATATAGAAACAGGAAATTTATCCTATAAATAAACATGACTAAATGTATGAAGACTCCAGGAATTTGAAGTGACAGTTAAAGTGGCACCTTGCGGTTCATCATATTTGATCCCACCATGTCAATGTCACGGTGGCAGCTGGTATCAAAAATTGCTGGTGGGGAAGAGGATAATAAGCTTCTCTCCTCATCCTTGCCATCTTTCCTAACCGAGTTATTCATATTTATGGGGGGTGGAAACTGGGACAGTGGTTTTGAAAAGTAGAAAAAAGAAGGGATGTCTACTAGGCTCACTATACACAGATCATACCCTCAAGTAAAAGAAGTTCCAGTGTTCCAGGAGCAGGTAGGGAGGAAGACAATAGCATCTATCCCTCTATAGGAATGTCACTGTTCTCTTAAGTTCTGATCTGTGATCTTCGTCTGTCCAGCCCTGCTCTAAATTCACCCCATTTTGTGTTGTACATACAATTTAATTGCCCTGTGTAGCTGACTACCTTGTGTAACGGAGAATATGTTTCCAAACCCCTTCATGCAGAGTCAAATCTCCCTTTAGCTAGATGTCTGCCCCAGCCATTGAGTTACTGGGTGAGGAAAGAGGACAGCAATCCATTCTCCTTCTCCCATTAGAGGTCTAAGTCTTCCCAGGCAATGTGTGGTGCCCCTAATACGCATCATCTGGATGCTGATTGTTCCCGTGTCTGGCCAGACCCCTGAACGTCAGGTGCTGCCATACTTTGCATCAAAAGGTTTGACCTGCCCTCCCTCTTCACAGTCCTACACTTAGAGATGAAATTCAGAATGCAGTAGCTCTGGGATTTCTCATAAGAAGCCTGCTGTTTTTGTGTAGTGTATTGCAGCTGGAGAAGGTAGTTCGCAGCTAGAGCACTACTAACCAGGAACTACCCACCAATGCTAACAACCCCTTTGTAGTAGTAGTAGTAGTTGTTGTGAGTAGTAAGTAGCTGAAAGTAGCCTTTCAGCCTACTCCATTAGATGAGTCAGAATTGCTTGCATTATTTTGCTCAAGGAGAGTTCCATGTTGTGCTTGTTCAATCTATGCACTAGACCATTTCTCTATACCCCACAGTGAAACCCTTATGCAGGAATGTTGTGAACACAGCTTCATGTTTCCCATTAGCTTGTCAAAGACTTAGGTGGTGCACAGAACTTTGAGGAGACAAGAGGTGCTGATGACCCAGGAAATGTAGGAGCTTTCTAAAACTTTCCGTGGATCAGCTACCAAAATGTAAAGAGGAGCTAGTTTGAAAGGACATTGCTTTCCAGCAACGTCTGGAGACTGGCACTTCTATCTATATGTCATCTCCGGCACTTCACAGACGTGTCAGCACAGAACATCAGTCTGGGCCTAGGGAAAGACACTTCACAGAATCACAGAAATCTCTATGGTTGGAAAAGACCTTTAAGTCTCTCTATGGTTGGAAAAGACCATCAAGTCCAACCATTATCTAATTCTACCAGCGCCACTACTGCACCACATCCTTGAGCACCATATCTAGTCAGCTTTTAAATACATCCAGGGATGGTGATTCAACCACCTCCCTGGGCAGACTGTTCCAGTCTGATAATCCTTGGAGGAGAGAAGTTTTTCCTCATGTCCAACCTAAACCTCCCCTGGCACAACTTGATGCCACTTCCTCTTGTCCTGTCAGTTGTGGCTTTTGCGAAGAAGCCAATTCCTACCTCATTACGACCTTCTTTCAGGGAGCTGTAAAGAGTGAGAAGTTCTCCCGTCAGACTCATCTTCAGACTAAGCAACCCCAGCTCCCTCAGTCACTCCTCCTAAGTCTAACTTCTCTCCTTAAAGATGGTACCTCTAACATCTGTACTTCAACACCCTCAGCCCTGGCAACTGTCTAATGTATTTTCTCTTTAGTGCTGTATTTATATTAAAAATTGGCCTGCAAATGTTGGAAATGTGTAAGTTAACTTTTCATCCTTTCCAGAGCATATTCGTGTCACTGTAATATATACACGGCAGTTGCACATTCATCAGCATTTGAAATCTAGTCTTTAAATTGTCCTATATATGCACATATATTTATAAGTTAATAAAAATATACCCTTTCCACAATCCTTTCTACACTGAAATAGCTTGTGAGCAAATTACATTTTCTTTTTACGTTTACTCAGCACAGTGAAAGAATATATTGACTGCTAAATTTCTATAACTTTCTTTGTATAGTTTAAGAAAATGGACTCACACTCTTACTAATTTCAAGTCTATTCTTTTTTTGTCCCATAAATTGTTGCTGCAGTTCTGCCCTCTTTGCAAATTTACGGGTAGAAAGAATTAAGACACCTATTTATTTACAGTCATTTCCAAAACAGCTGCACATCCACATGTTCCTCACAAGAGTTTTCTGCACTGTGGATGTTTCAATCATAAAACCATGTGGCTGGCATATAAAACCAAATCCACTTTAATGGATGAATTTCTTAATTGGATGACTGAAGCCATTGTAATAGCCTATGATTGAGATCTTGCTTGTATTAATCTTTTCCTTACAGTTCTTTAGTCATATGAGTTGTGCCACTGTCTTAATCAAAACTGTACGTATGGAAAAGGATACCATGTCACATCGTTTGTCCCCATCTCATTTCTTCAGTTACCTGCTACTGGCATCTGAAAGGTCCTGCACAATCTCTCTCTTTGATAACATGTGAGTGGTGCAGATCTGGAAGCAGGATGGTTCACCCTGCGCTGGGAATCTTGGGTTCTGATTTGGGTCCTTGGACATCAAGACTGATCAGGTGCAGCTCACTGAGACTAAGCAACCAGTCAGCTCTATTAAGCAAGATTGAGGGCTGGGTCCTTTGAAGCTTACACTGCTGCCTGGATCACATGTGCTGAAACACACATGAAAACCCACACGGCAAAATTATTTCACTGCATGGGTGGTTGCAAGAAGCAGGTACTACTATGTCAGCAGAGAAAACTCTATCACCACAATGAACTTCATAGCCTTTTACCTGTAGGAACTGACTTCATAAACTCCTGCATTTTATTTTTCCCTGACATAAACTGTTCTCAATTTCACATTAAAGGTCTGAATTCAGCCCTGATGAAACTACAGTGATTTAGCAGGAGTCACAGAAAGATCTTGGTTAAGGCAAACCTGCAAAGTTTTCAAATTGTTCCCACCTTCTATAGCTCAGCCTCAACAGAATACGTTAGCCCCTGAAATAGGAAAAGCAAACCTATGTCTAGAATTTGTTTTCTAGTAATTTCTTAGGTCAGGTGTGGTCTAATTAGTGTCACTAAACATAAATATTTCATTTATAGAAATTAACAACACAGAATAGAATAGAAATCTTTTAAATAAACTCATTATTGGTGAAAAAAATGGTGAAAATCAGCGATATAAAAAAAAGCAACGAATGCAAATCAAGCAAGAGCATGACTGTCATAAAGCATGACAGAGAACTATCTGTTGCTATTAAAAATTCAAATGGAAAATAAATGGCCTAGGGATAATTCAGGTCCCACACAAAGGACACTTAACACTTGCATGAGAGCCAGAGCCATCACTTAGGCATAGGGTAGAAACAGATGTTCCTAGCCCACATGAGAACTTGATCAGTTTAACCCTTTCCCAAGTGACAATATCAAGGCTACTCTCCTCTCTATGCTAACACCTTGCCAAACCAAATCAGGTTTGGGTTTTGAAGACAGATTTCAGAGGATTTAATGTGTACTGTGATGCTGACACAGGTCTCAGGCTCATACCCAGACCTATGGTTGTTGACATTTGCCAGCATGTTGGCTAATGCCATGAAGGATGTCAGGATGTCAGCTGGCTTGTCAGGATAGTCACATGATGGGAGGCGCTTGGTCAAGCTCATACCGCTGCACCAGGCAGGATGAGCACAACTGGTTTGTGGGCTTCCAGCTGAGCACAGTACCACAGACAGCCCAGCTATACTCAGCTACATGGCGTTAGCTTCATGCCCAGAAACAATGATCTTGAGGGAGGAAAATCACAAACCTCACCAGCTTTTGCTAGAGATTTCTAATTTCCTGGCAATTATGTGAGAAAATAATAATTATTGTTGTTACTATTAACAATTACTGCTACTGTTAATAATTATCATAATGCTCTATCAGACAAAATTACTCTGATTTAGGCAGAAGCACAGATTTGTGAACAAGGAAAATTTTCTGGAAGTGAAATCAGTTTTAGAAAAAAATTATATTTACCTGTGATCCAATGAAACGGGAGGAGTGTATATACCATGCTGATAATTAGGATATAAAAAGACTCATCAATAACTAATTTGTATGTAATAACATGCATTTATTTATAAGGTTACAAGGCCTGAAATGTTCTTGCTGATACAGACCAGATACTTGAGGATGAACATAAGGCTGTCTGGATCACAGTGTCCTTTTAGCAACTTGTGATTAAATCATGCTACAAACAGCAAATACAGCTTTTATTACTACGAAATTATTTCATCTAGCACATAAAATTGCTGGAAGAGTCCTTTCTTAATTACAGATTTTAGTTCTTTGGTACTATCATGCCAATGTTTCCTTAGCAGAACAAGCCAAACTACATTAGGAAAAAAGTAACAGGTTTATGAGCTTTAAAAAATGTTTGAATCAGTTTTCAGAAAAGTATTCTAGGTGTAAGCTAGGGAGAAGAAGTGAAAGATCACAGCCTCAGGTATGTTAAGTGCAAAATGATCTTGTGGTTGAAAATTAAACTGGGTCACCTCAAGGCCATGTTCTCAAGAAGTTGATCTATGGGTATTGGGGTAAATCATAAAAAAAAAAAAATCATCCTGCCTCAGTAGAAACACTACCCTCCTTTAAAGGAAAGTTATGAGACACCTTCCTGCTTTGGTTAAATACAAATATTAAATAAACTTAAAGTAAAGCAGAATAGAACAAAATATATACACCCATAGTTTCATAGAACCATAGAAACGTCTGGGTTGGAAGGGATGTCTAGAGGTCATC